>JAAAKL020009895.1:0-14764 GCA_010016065.2 Carybdea cf. marsupialis auct. non (Linnaeus, 1758)
ATACTATGTTGCTGATTCAGTATTGGTATCAATAACAAATCGCAATACTTACCGATAATTCTACCACGCAACAGGAATTTGCTTCTGTATAAATAACCGGCATCGCTAGTTCTGTTTCAGAAAAGTTACGTGAAGTTATACCTTATGTCTGTCGTATCAATTTAGCGAAGAATCTGCACTGTTCGCGCCACAATCGCCCGTTTTTTTAGTCTATTGGTTAAGCCAAAAAGTGGACCCAATCGTGCAAACCATGTTGTTGTTTCGAGTACGCCCCGGTCGCTAGCCAACTTTACTTTAAAGTCACATTTACACAGCTTCCGTGAACACAGCAACTGTCTCCGCCACAACATCCAATATACGATGCAACGAGAAGGAAATGACAAACAACCTTTTATAGACATCATTCTTACCAGAAAAATAAACGGGAGTGTTTCAGTCCAGATCTACAGATAAAGAAGGTAAACCAACCAATATCTCAAGAACATATTACGGCATCCAACCTCAGCCCACAACAGCGTCATCACTATCCTATTTGAAAGAGCAAGAAAGACCATAAACAGTCCTGCCGTCCTGCTTACAGAAGAACAACATCTGAACGGTGTCCTCGCATCCAATGGATACAGCCCTAACAACATTAATACAGCTTTAAGGAGAAAGAACGCGCGAGGTCAAGAACAAGGTAGAGAAACTCTCAAGTACTTACGTCCTCCGTACTTAAAAGATTGTATATTCCCCCCTTGGTGTTTTATGGTTTCAGCCCACTTGGAATTTTCATTTACAATGTACATATCTTTCAAACATCCTATTTTTAGTGTTACATTGTTTTACTACAACTAGGAATTTGTACTAGGCTTGACTCGTTTGAATCTACATCACCGATTTACTTTTAAATGTATATTTAAGTGACAATGAACTAAGACATTCCCGGTTGTTTTATTAACTATGCTTATGTTAAAACTTGTATACTTTAGCATTTTACCTTTGATAATGTCTGAACGATGTGAAACGAAGCGCCCAGGAAAGAAGATGCATTTTATCTTTAAAACATGTGTGGTTTTGTTTTCAAGGATTAACTTTGGAAAGTTGTCTGTTGACGAGAAAAGACTGTTCCGCGGCTTCGGAAAGAAATGCAAGGATTCCATAAAAGGGACAAGTGAAACCGTCAAAATAATTCTTCAGCAACAAAACGTCCGATGTTCCTTTTTCGACCGCTTCCATTTTATGCTATACATTATTACGCAAAGCCCAAGGACCCTGTCTCTTCATAAGAAATCGTCAACATCGTATACAAATTAAGATGCAAAGACAATCCGGCAACATACATTTGTGAATCCTAATCTTTGGGTTAGAGGCAAAAAGAACAAAAGAAAGCAGTCGAAAAGGAGAAATAAAGAGCCACAAAATCGCGGCACAGTGTTGGAAAAATGACCACACCTTCGATTGGGGAAATGGCAAGATACTGGACAGAGAGATCAACACAGCAACCAGGAAGATCAAAGAAACCATTCATTCCCTACACCACCAGAACTACATCAACAAGATGTCTTACGATCTCTTACACAAATAGGCCCCAGCAATATCGAATAAAATATATCAAGCACAAAATAATAGCACCTAGCGCTACCTTTCCGACAGGTTGGATCCCTATTTTTTCGCAATGTTATGTTAATCAGCCATACGTTCCAGAGTCCATTAGCCTGAAGATGGAAAAAGTATCTCTCGAAAAGAAGCGAAGAAAAAAACTCACGACATGATAACCATCTACCATATGTCACCGCAGCGATGTCTTCCCCAGCCTCCCATGAATACATCCTCAGCTTCGAGCCTAACCTTCATTCAGTCCTGTGATAACTTTAATTAGAGGATTCTGAAATTCTGCAGGGACACTGCATGTTCACAATAATCTGTATTTCCGCGCGAGATGTTGACGTTGTCAATGTGCTTCACTTATCACTTTATCTCACTTTTAATAATCCATCTCTTGCAACCGTCATGGTTAAAATCTTAACATTTCTATCCGGGATCAAATGTGCAATGGCTTGTAATTGCTGTCAAAGTAACGTGATGAGATTGTTTCTTCCATTGCATTTGTGTCATCGTGAAGAGAGGATCTGAAAACAGCAAGTTGTTGAAGAGATATTACAGTACGCCACTGTTAAGTGGGTCCCAAGTTTGAATTCCATTGGTGAAATTGAGACTTTCCATTGGTATCTTCTCAAAAACGTGGTATTCTCAAATCCTCTCTTCATGATGACACTTTCAATGTGCTGTGGACAGCATGATGGAGGCCTTCAATGGTCAAGTCACATTTTGAGCATAGAGGCTGGTGTCCAAAATTGCGTAGAGCTGGATGTCGCTGCCCAACTGTCGAGTTAATGCGTGAGCTAGAGAAATGACAACTATAGCTTAGTTACTGCTTTGACCCAGTCTTAGCACTACATTCTATTGAAATTGTTGTTACGTTCGGTAGAACTTGTCGACGCTGCACTCTTCACAAATCTGCAGTTACCGTCCCCACCATACACACACACACACACGCAAACACACACACACACACACATCAGTGCTTCATCAGTGCCATTTCATATATATAAGTACTCAGGCAGACATGCTAAAGTGTCTATAGACCAAATTTTTGCTATCTGCCCTCAAACGAGGCTTATTCCTCTCTGCTAATCAGGAGGTACAATGAGAGATCGCAGACACACAAAGAGTCGTGAACTACATATTATAGAACTCAATAAACATGAAGTGCTCACGGCGCTCACGGGGATCGAACCCAGGATCTCCCACACCGAAAACCGAGGGATATATATATCCCTTACCTGATACCTTTCATAGTAATTATTGTAAAAATCGTAAGCTATGTAGAATCCCACAAGCATTTTTTGGATAAAAGGTATAAAATGTCCGTAGCTTCAACTTACACTTTGTTACGGTCTGAAGAAGGAATGATATTTCCGAAAGCTTGCGAAAGCTCTTCTAGCTTCTTTGTTTTAATATATGTTTTTAGCTATGCTTTTTTATCTGTTGAAGTTTTAGTATATATATATCAACTTTAAAATAGCAGGACCAGACCCATTGCAAAAATGTATTCTTCAGCGTGACAAATGTGCGACAAAGCAAGGTGATCTAAATACATGTACAATCCATCCGACGGGCTTTGATCACGTGGACTGAGTGGGATTGTGACTATGGTGAAGAGTAGTCGTGAAAGCTTCCCAGCGCTGGGATGGAACCAGGCTCGTTGGTTTGCAAAGCAAGCCTTTAGACCACGCGGCCACACGCTCCACGACATACTCCCATACACAAATAAATATATGAATACATCCCGTAATTTATTGACTCAAGTGTGTAATAATGCTACTGATGATTACTGATGATCATGCCAACAATCACTCTACTCTGTTTCAGGATAAATGCATATATCCAGACACGCTCCCCCCCCCCCCCCCCTCGCTTTTTACCAAAAATGGATAATTTTTGAATTAGTAACAATCTTATTCTTCTCGCAGGTATGCTGCTTTTATGATATTGCTTGTACCTTCCATTGGGTTCATACTGAGAAGTAAGTCCATCTCCTCTTTACAAATTAAGAGACGACCATTCTTTGTGCATAATGATGCTGTGCAGATTATTAGAACTCAAGGCTACTATGTTGATTGTTCATTAGTCGGTACTGATGCTGCATTTCGAATCTTCAAAAGCTCGATGTTCGTCCCAACAGGAATGGCACGGTCGTGGATGCATGCATTTCAACTGCTTCAAGAGAAAAGGTGACCATAAATCATTACCTTTGCTTATGTTCTGTTATTGATCGTGTACTTGTAAATTAAACGAGAGAACCTTTTATTCAGGACCATGTAATACTGCAAGCCGCACGCACGATTAACCAAATTCCGAGTCTTATTGAACATTATGATTGTCATCATTATCACCATTCATCACCTTGGCGATAGTTATCGTGATCGTGATCGTGATCGTGATCGTGATCATCATCAGTTATGTTGTCATATGTTCATAATCAGCTGTTTGAGAAGAAAAGTATCAATATTTGCGTTTGGTGTGTGGTTGAATACATTTAATGTAAGACGGACAGGTATTTGTTTTGATGATATCAAAACTATTATTACTTACAACAGGGTCCTCCTGATATCACTCTTTCCTCCTGATATCACTCTTTCCTCCTGAAATCACTCATTCCTCCTGAAATCACTAAATCACATGGAAATCTTTGGATTTGATGCCCACTCCTTGAAATTCTAGCAAATATCATGACACAAGGCCTCCTCCTAGAAAATGAGGAGTGTCTATAAAAAGATTCCGATATTTTTATTTTCTTGCCTCACGAATCCACACAACATCATTCCGTAGCTTTGTTCAAACGATCTGAAGTGTTGTTAATATTTGTGCCATTATTGCCGCCTAGTTCGTAAAGACAGTGATGTCTCATGACCCTGGAACCTTTGCTCAAAATTGCCGTACAAAAATTCTGAAATTCTTCAGGAATTCTTTCTTTTAGAATTTCTTTAGGAGCCAAACCAAGGTCGACAAGCTGTGTACAGTGCATCCGAGGACTACTTTCTAGTGTTGTTTTGTTCGCAACCCCATACCCGAACGAGCATTGCTCGTTAATCTTGATTAATAGAATAAAATGTGGTTTGGCTGCTGAATTACTCGAATTTTGTATATGTATTATTTGACTGCATTGTTAATTAAATTGTTGGAGATTGTAAGATGAATGACTTTAATGATTTTCAGTTTTGGATATTCGATAGCAGCACTTCTACCACTTTTGGAGCATGGATTAAGGTGTTTATTTTGCGTTGTGAATGGATGCAATGAACGAATTTTAACAGCGGAGGCCGAGAAACAATTTACGACATTATCAGAGGTATTTTTCCTTCACATATTCATTTCTATTTTCTTGTTAATTATTTTCACTTTGAAGAGATACTTGTGAAAATGTCACCTACGGGGTTCGAACCCGAGACCCGCGCACTCGCGGCATGCTTCCCTACCAACTGAGCTATGGTGACCCGGTGATACTCACTTTTCTCTATTCGCCACATTGGCTTCTGAGACCGGTGGACATCGCATCCAGCTCTACGCAAATTTGGAGACCAGCCTCTCTGTGCTATTTTCGGTCTGTTATGTATTGTAGCCATGGGTTACTAAATAGAATTTAACAATATCAATATTTTGTAAGCCATGATTGTAGCCCATCTAAATTACATGCTGTGAGTCGGAAGCTTGTGACATTTGCGTCATAAAACCTCATAAAAGTTTGTGATAAAATATGTATTATATAAGTGCTATAAAAGCAGAGCATTGAACAGTTACAGGAAATTCCAGTGATTAGGGCTTAAATTTGACATAACTATTATACTGTACTACAATGTCTCCATAGCCATGTTGCACCTTGAATTGATCTTCTATCTTAACATATTTCATGCAGATACTTGCTCCGGACATTGGGGAGAATAGGGAAAATTGCCTTAAGGAAACGTTGGGACTATCATTATGGGAGATGCTTCAAGACACTTTCTCATATACCCAGGGTCCAAGACTTCGCGACCGTTTTAGTCACGGTGAGATAGACTTCATGAATGTTGAAGAGGACCTGGCCAATCATGTTTGGACGCTTTCGATTTGTATATCTATCCAGTTCATGTTGCCACGGACTGGTCAATTAATTGGAATCCACCGGAAAATAAATGCTTTTAAAACTTTCACAAAATCTTACTTACCTCTTTTCCATCAGTTTTCTTTCCTGATTCGAGACGTTTATGATTGCACAGAGGCTCTATGTCAGTGTTCATTATCACTCTCAACGAAACGAATAGATAGTGAAGCACCGTTAAGTGAAGTTTTAGAATTAAACGATAAAATCGCAGAAATAAAACGTGAAGCATTGCTTGCTCTTGAAAAATTTGACAGTTCTCCGAACTTAGCAATTGCAGAGGATGAGCTGATAAAGATGTTGCGTGAGTTAGTTATGGATCTAAGTTCGAATTGTTACGAAACGTCGCGGTTGAATACGGAAGTCATTGGAATACTGCGACAAATTGTTACGAACCTCTCTCGATCAACAAAGCAGGTGAGTGGCATCTGTCAGTTTTTCAATTTTAAGTCAGTAGTTCGAGAAACGTTAACTGATTTAGTTATGGTTTGTGTATTTTATCTAGAAGTTGTAAAGGTAACTGTAGAAGAGTTGTCATTGGGAAATGCGTGTAAAAGTATTTCAAGTAGGTAGTAGTCTCAATAAGTTCTCTTAAAATAGATCTGTTCAGATCGTTCTGAAGCATACTGATATGAAGCCAAAAGATTTCCATTTCTTGTTTCTGTACCATTCAATGCTGCGCATGCGCATGAGAATGAAAAAAAGTACTCTTTATAGGCTGTAAGAGTATGGAAGAGGACCTATCTACTGTATTGTAAGAAAGCCCATCGCGTTCACAAATTTATATTTTGTTTGGCAGCATAGCCTCTGTCAAATTATTGCCGATTTTCCGGTTTCTTTGTTGTAATGCATAATCTGCTTCTTAAGCCGAAAAACGCAGTCAAATATGCCGACATTCTGGTGACATGTGAATTGCCCAAACAGTAGGAAATCCGTATAGTACTCATCGAGAACCCAGAAACGAGACTTGACATTAAGTAATACAATAATCATGAGCATCAGATGTGTAAGTATCCATGTGGGCATGGAAAATTGGCCTCCTATAATTTTCAACTTCTTTATTTTCCTGGGTTTTTTTCTGTCTATTTCTATGGTAAGACTGTCTAATGGACCTTTTTGCTATCGGCTTCTGTAAAATGTTTTTGGCGGCTACACTACTGCATATGCGATGTTAAAGAGGAGAGAAACATTGTATTCAAAATGCTTGAACTGTTGGACTAACACTTTTCTTTTACAAGGTTTCTACTTGCCATAGATTTCCTGTTTACCTTGTAAAAATTATTGAACTGTATTTTACATTGGAGATATTAAAAATCCTCAGATGAGCTCCAAGAATGGCTCATTTACCATGTACTAGTTTCCAATTTTAAAATTGGCGATACATAGGTTGGTTCGTCCTACCATTTATCAATGGATCTTACTTGCTACAGGACTTCAAAATGAAGCCAGTTTGTATTGACCAGTAAGTTGACCTTGCTGTTTGTTTTGTGAAAATTATTTTTGTGCTTAATAATTTTTAAGAGAAGATACTTAATGAATTGTGGAAAATATTCTGTAATGGCGTTAAGGAACCTGGAAGTCTCTAGAAAAACTACTGGAGAAGCCTGGTTCGTATACCTCTTCAAGTATATTTTGACGAATAGATGTGAGATTTTATTTGTCGATTGCTTCATTTAGTATCACGATTTATTAATTACTGTTTATTAATTTCTGTATTTGTTCATTTTGTCGTTGTTTTATTTAATCTGTATTTCTGGTCTATATTGTAGATAGATAGAGCTGTTGCAGAGGGCCACCAACAGCTGATTGCCAGGCAACTTCGATCTCGCGGGAGGAAGAACTATGGGACATTACTTCGATGTTTTCCAAGCCTTTTGAATGGCATAATCCTCTTAGTATCGTTGGTATCAGCAGCATGTTTAAATCTTCGTGTTGGGAACGGAGACTCTCCGAAGTCAAAAGTAAAGTAAGTACTGTTCCCTTTGTAGTTTTCATGTTCCAAATCCATATCCAATTCATATGTTTGGTACAGTATTAGTGATTTTTGTAAGCACAAGTTATAATAGCTTGCTATGCTGTATCCTCACAATGCAAGCATATAGATATTTCTAATCTTTAAGTCCGTTAGAGATCTCAAAACAAGGACAATCTTTAATGCCCGACCACCTTTGTTACGATTTTCTCTTGTCTCATTTTTCAAGTTTCTAAGAATTGCGAATAAATAAAAATGGCTGAATTTATTGTTATATACTATTTCAAGCGGCCCATTTGTGACCGGTAACTTCAAATTCAATAACTACTGATGAGATAGTTCAACACTTTTAGAAATAGAGGTCCTAAATTGATGTATGCGTTAACTGCATAATTATCTTAGCAAGATTAAAGTTGAGAACACCTTTTAATAGTACACACAATTGATCCACTTCCACTAAAGCCGTACCTTGTCTATTTCATTGATCGATTGTAACATGCAATTTCTTTCAAGAGAACGACGGGGAAAATGCTAACGTACAAAAGCTTCATGGCACTTACCAAACCACGTTGTCTCCACTTCTTTGTTTCATTAACATTATCGGGTAAGCTCTTCAAGTAATTCTCGCATGATGAGTTTTAACTTCTTTGTCCTCGTTTTAATCTCCTATCTCTAGGGTTGTGAGATATCGAGTTTCGTACACGTTGAGTAGCGTTTTCAAGCCTTTTAAGCTCGACATATTTCACACCGTAGAAGGTATGGGTAACAATACCTTCGAGAATGGTACAAAATAGCAGATCGTATTTTAATACAGTACTTTTGATGGCAATTTAGACAACCAGTTTGTATCGATACACAGATTAGAAGAAGGAGCAACATTTCATAATTCAAATTTGCTGGTTTCTAAAGGGGACCCTTAAGATCGAAACAGGGGTCACTAGCCTAACTTTGGCTAATGGTTGACGATTACTGACTTTGACAATGCATTGGTTTCAGGATGATACTTTCAGTTTCTACTTCTCTGAGAATTTACGAGTTTGTCAGTATCTTGTCAACTCGTCATCAGAAATGTGTCATCGAATCTGCCAACTGAGCACCTCCATTCTAGCACATCGAGATAAAGGTTATCATTTTTCATAAAGAAATGACAATGTCAGTTACCAATAACCGCTGCAATAGCAGAAACGGATTTATTGCTGTAACATCACATTAGCGACACGCAACTTCAAAGGTAATCTGCTCCCAAATGACCGGGCCAAGTTGAAGCTGTTGTGCTGAGTTGTCGTTCGCAAATTCCTGTTAGATTCAGTTTATGTGCCCTTTGAATGTTTCACCTTCGTCTGTATGATACCTGCGTTGGATCGACGAGCTAGCAGCTGCTATCTTCTGCTTGTTACTCTTGTCTGGAGGTCGGGAGTACTCTGCAGGCGATTGCCTTCTTTTTGGTGTGGGGGTGGGGTGGGGGATCTTAAAGCCTAAATTTAAGAGACAGGATAAAAGTAAGGCAGTGATGAGCGTTTTAGCCACAACAAAAATGAGAGGCATCTCTTGGTTACTGAGTGAAATATAAATCAATGACATTTAGAAGCAGAGCAAGCCCTCCATTGCTACACGATACTACGGTAGTAAAATGAAAGAGTGAAACAAATGATGTATTGGTGAACAAATAACGGAGACAAGGATTCACAGATACTCGTTACTATCTTGACAGAAAATTGCACATAATCACACATCAGCAGATTGACTTTGGCGAGTCTCATCACTGAAAAAAGCTCTGCAACAAAAATAAAGTAACTGCGGACGTTCTTACCTGAGCAACCACAAAATTTGCTGGGTAGGATTACGATGTTCCTGAGTCGGTCCTGTCTTCCGGCGAAATGCAGACTGCAAAATGTAGGTGTATTTGTCAACATTCGGCTTAGCAAATCTCTCATGAGAATGAGCTCTAACCCAACCCAGATATTTCTGTCGAATTCTGCCTGGCTTGCGAAAAGTAATGAAGAAACCCCGGCTTTCATTTCATTCCGGTTAAGGTGTCACTAGTCACCGACGAATTTATCGTAACAGCAGTATTTGTGGACCATGCCTATCAAACTTTGAATCTCAAAGAATATTCAACACACAAGATGATAACAAGACTGACTCTGTAAACGATTGCTTTGTCTCGAAGTCAATTCTTGCCCAGTAATTCAGATCTCGAATGATGTAATATCTATTTTTTGGAAACAAAGGCTTAAATGGGTGTGTGCTAATAATCAGGGTTGCAAAAGTACAAAATAATTGAATGACAAATCAGTAAACGGGATGACAAAGAACTCTTTTACAACCATTATGGAAGGGCAACGCATCTCGCTAGAAAACGATTCAGCAGTGTAAAGTTATACACTGATTTTGCGGCAGGAAGCTTTGAGTTGCGTGGATATAGCTCTGCCGCACTCTACCGAAGAATAATTAGAGAAAATTTCTGGTTTCTCAAATCACTAACGAGGAAATAATGAGATAAATTGTAGCCAGAATAGAACTCACAATAAGAAAACAGCAATTGAAATACCTAAAATATGCGATATGAGTGGATGATATGGAAAGAATTGTATTGATTTAAATGATAAACACTGAGAATATTTGGAGATGCTACTGAGTGACGTAATTGAAGTGAACGCTGTGGTCAAATGGTGCAGAGTATTATAGATAGATAGAAATAATAGTTACAGTTAGGATTGTTGAGCAGAACACAGAATTCTTCGGGTCGAGTTACTTACGTCTTTTCTCTGAGATGAAATTTAACCAATTTTCCTCGAGTCCATAAGAAGGAAGTATTTTAACATCTTCAATGAATTAGATGAAGTTGCGTGACTCGTAGGATACATAATATGCTTGAAAAATAACATCAGTCGACGAAAATGATTTGCGAATTGATAACTTTTCTGAGAGTGATGTGAAGATATGGTGTCTTGATTACCTCCTATGAAGTGCTAGACATGATTACTTGTCTTCCTAATAACCTTAAGTTTGACAAAATTGAATTCATAAGCGTGGACTTTTTTTCTGTGTAGTATATTAAGTTAATTTTATTCATTCTCCTCATCTAAATTTGATGGATCTTGTAAATCACAGAACACGCCATTCTGATTTACACTAACAGCTGCGGTTTTGGTTCTGCTGATAGTGTTCTTACAAGGACAACAGCTTGAGCTACTACTGCGCTCGTCAAACGTAAATATGGGATACACAGATTTCCTATTAAGGGAGCAAATAGAAATAGAGTAAAGGCAAATGAACTGAGCAGCTATGCGGGCATGCAATATTATCAAAGATAGCAGACAAAATGTTATTAAACTCTTCGCGAGGTTCTTGCACTGCGCATTTCTGAGGCATTTGTATTTGAATTTGTTGTATCCGTACACTCAATCGTTATTTTCCATGACATTTTGTGCGAAAGACATCTTCGTTTCATACCCTATATGTATCCAACGTTCATATTTGTTAATTACACTAGGTACCTCAAGAAACTGCTTCAATTTTCTGAAAATATGTGCTCACTAACAGATAATGCTAAGAACCGGTGGTTGGAAGCAGCGACGATCGTCGGGAAGCTGTATGATTTCGTTCACTCAAATGAAGAGTCCACCGGATTTAGCTGTCACTCATCGAAACCTATGTCATAGACCAGTGTTTCTTGGTAAGGGATAACAGGCCCTATGTGTAAGATTTTGTCAGTGCTTTTTTGTAACTATAAATGTCTCGTATTTGTAACTGTATTTGCCCGAATTTAAGGCAAGCTAGTAAAGGCACAGTCTGGTAGATTCTGTGAACATTACGAGAGTCCACAATTTTTTCCACACTGCATTTGACATATGGATATACGCATTGCCTGCCGTTGTATTGCAAGGAAAGACTTTCTAGCCGTTGCCTGTATTTTACAGCCCAACAAGTAGATGCACTGTACGTTTTATGAAGCAGCTGTTAGTTTCTCGTAAGTCAAGATTTGGTGCTTTTCATGAAACGAACCACTAGTGCTCAACACTACCTACCAGAGTTACTGATGCCAGTTGGATGTCGATGCCACCAGTAGGACCTTCCAAGCAAGCCAAAGTGTCGCATATCTAGATGAACACCATCTTAAACCAAATGAGGGGAAGCGCATCATGTGTCTATTCATGCACAAGTGTAAAGATAGGTAATAGAAGCCCCAAGGATTGCATTATCAGTTTACATGAGAACCGAATGTCAAGCGTGTAGATGGTTTTGTTGTAGAGTTCTTGTGGACCCAGATTCGGTTGATTAAGACAATCATCATTTAATTATGAGGAATATTAGAGGCAAAAAATACCAAATTTTTAAACTGGAACTTGTAATAATGGGCTGTGCGAGAAGCATTCTCACAAGCTTTTTTGGATTATGATGGGAGGGGGTATTAAATCACTTGCTATGCAGCAGTGAAGCAAGTACCTATCTGTTGCTCAGTTTACTTATGTGTAGCTAGCATGCGTATCGAAAACATTCCTTAAGGATACAGAATATTATGAAGTATGTACAAGAAGTGACCAAAGACATATACATGACCTTTATAGGAGACAAGTAAGATGGACTAGTTACATAAGGACAGAGTTATAGATAATTGTTTGAAAGGGGTAACTCAACGTAAGCGCTTCTGATATTAATTGTATACATGAAAAGTAAGGAGCTGTTGATGATTCGACGACAAATAGAGCTGTTACCGTAATTTATGTAATGTTAAATATACATATTAATGCTTTAAAGCATACAAGTTTCTAAAAACAGGGTGCTGAGCTTTTTGAGCTGTTAGGTGGCAGCAAGCTACATAGATCTCATCTTTATACGAGCTCGATATAACAGCTTGTCAAGGGTAACAAAACCAGAACTGACAAAACTTTGTTGACTTATTGACTTCAACTTCTATCGAGTAACTTCAGTTTTAAAGCCGTTTCCACAAACACCATGGTGCATGGCAAACATAAAAAAATCTTATACCTAGAGTAGACTTTAGCGCATTGATAAGTCTTTGGCGAGACTTTATGGTCGCCGTGTTCGTATATTTTAAATTTGGACACCTGAATAACCAAGCCCGTGTAAGTTTCTTGCTTGTATTTTATTGCCCTCAACTATTAATCCGACTTCGTAATCATGAAGACAGGCTTCAATGATATGATGACAGTTGTATGCTGTCATGTCATTGAGAGATTTTCCGAGTATAAGGTTTTCATATTAAAGAGCCAGTAAAGGTGTGGAATCAAGCTAAAATAGACGCCAGCTGTTAATACAGTACCATAAACTGACTCTATAAAATACGAAGTGCTTTTATACGGAAGCAGCTAACATCTTCCGCTTACCATCCAAATGTAAAATAGACCTGAAGACCTATACTGCATCATGGTAGTATTCAGAGGGGACAATTCGGTAATACATTGCTGTTAATGGGGAGGGTGTCTTGCATTTACGTCGCCGTTTCACGGCCATTTGTCGAGGGTCGGGTGTGGCATCTGTTCTCATCAGGTAACCACTCAGGATCTAGTTTTTGGAGCTACGCCAACGGTATGAAGCCCATTATCTGTTAGTCGAAAGTAAGGGGCGTCCTCTGTTTTGCCACAGCCACCTTTTATTTATGAGTCTCCCTCTTTCATGGTTTTATTTTGTTAGGGCAGTTTCATTATTGGCACAGTGCGCTTTAAAGGCAAGAATTGAAATGACAGAAAACGAAGATTAAAGAAAGAAGTAAGGAAGTAAGAATTAAATCATTGTTCCTATTAAAGCTACAAACGAGAAATTAAGATATCATTATTCGATGACGCTTTGTTTATCATAAACTTTATTGGAACAACGCCAAGGAGAGTAAGAGAGTAGACATCATCGCTCCGAAAAATGTCCAAGTCAATTTGGAAATCATGGTCCAGCTTGAGAGAGTGACGATACTAACAACATTTGATGTTCTCTCTCGGTACGTAAGAGTGCTCTCCAATTGTTGCACGAACCTGCACAGCCTGAAAGCTATCGCTGTACTGCTCTGTATGACTGTTGAGTCTCTAACCCTTAAGAAGGATTTGGCCTGAATTCTACGAGATCTGTGTGATTACGTTGGTTGCCACGTGATGATATAATAGCTTATCGAAGTGCTGTCTTTTTAAAGCTGAAATTGTTTTCACACCTGTGAAGGGTTAGCTGCCTTTGGAAGGCTATTAGGAGAAGGACCCAATCAAAGGATTCTTTTACGCTAAGGTTTACCAAGAGCTTCAAACAACAAACTCAGCTTTATCTAAGCAGTGACTTTTTTGGAGGACAAGATTAAATGGACCGCATAATTGACAACTACCAAGGATGATTCAGGTACAAACAAGGACCGTATCTATTTTCTCTTGTTGCATCGAATTAATCCTCACCTCGTGCAGTTTATACATATGTTGATGACTGTAAGGCGAGATATTGCAGGAATTCATTCCAGCTGATCAAACTTGTGATCCAAACATCAACTTTGGCGTTGTCATATTGTTTCATAGAGTTTCAAAGGAAAGGTAAACTTCACTTTTGTTACGGGTATTGTCAAGCTATTGCTAAATAGTTGAGGAGAGGTATTTGGTAATGTAGTCATATACAAATGGTTTCACAGCATGTGGCCAATTTATCACTTACGTCACATGTTGAACTTTCAGCAAGAAAGTACTTCCTTTTCGATTATGCAAGATCAGTCATATTGTAAGAAACCGAGCAACACTTTTGGCTAACGGCCTTCTCTTTGCATTGGTATGTCTTGACGATGTGGTATGTGATGACGTTGACGAAGTGTAACGGTGGTACTGCCCATACGATCGAACCGAACTTTGCGACGAATTAGGCAATAGACTAAAGGGGAACCTAATGAGCTCGTTACATTTGGTAAGAGGTAGTTGCAAGCTATCAACACATGTGCCAGATATTTCCCTATATCTCCATGTTTTGGCCATAGCAGGGAATATCTTGGAGCCCAAAATTTTAACTTCAGATGTTGCCAAAAACAAGGCCTTTTTCATGTTACCGAAATACTTTTCGAAAGATGCTCGTCAGGGTAATACATCTTAACTGGGAAATTAATTAATTTCAAACTGTTAACAATTAAA
>JAAAKL020009896.1:0-14764 GCA_010016065.2 Carybdea cf. marsupialis auct. non (Linnaeus, 1758)
AGTATGATAAATTGACATAAGATAATTTAACATAAAGTACAATTGAATAACGTATCACGAAACAAAACCCACAACGTTGTGTTTAAGCTAACACAACTTAAGGTATTATAGAACAACAAGATAACAAAATGGAACTCAACATATGCTAGTATGACATGTGACATAGGTTGTCTTGCCAAACGGAGAGCGTTTTAATTTTAATGTAGTTATCTACTCTGTAGAAGTGCAACACATCATTTTAATGATGCCTTCAAATACTGCTTCAGGGCCACACAGGACTAATGTTTCTGAAATTAGAGACTGTCTCCCACGTATCCTAGAGACAATTACAGAGAGTATTCATTACTACCTCCGCACATGTCCGTTCTCAACTATCCTTAAACGTCCCGTCACAATTCTTGCATCCTAAGCCTTAGCTTAAGATTTAGGTTTAACTTTAGATCCTTATATAATGCCAATCAAATTAATTTCCTCTTGCTTTGCAAGTTCTGTAAAATAAATCATGTTGAACATAGAATGGACTCAAATACCCTCAAAATACATAATCTCGATAGTCGTTTTAATAGATTGCTCAATCATTTGACAATATGAACATTTCTTCGTCAAACAAATCAAAATTGCAGTTTTTTCAAAGCTATAAACTAAGGAGATGCGTTAAATAACGGATTCATTTTGTTAATTTTTTGCCAGACACTGGTCACAGCAATTGTGTTGAGTTAGGGTAGAATAAGTTCGCGTAGACATATTTATGTAGAGACATTATCCTAATTTCTAGAGTTACTACGAGAAATAATGAACACTTTACTGCAGACGATTGCTATGACCATTGTCTGTCGAAAACGTTTCAATGCAATATGAAGTATTCACAGTACTAATCAACTTCAATCAACTCAAGAAGTATCACTTGATTTTTGTAGGTTAGTTTGTCGACCATATTAAGTATTTGATGTTCTATTTAATAAATCCGTGGGCTCAGGTTGTATTAATATTTCAACTTTTTGCTAATTATTGTCTTGTTTGATTTCATGAATCCGCAACCTAAGGCACGTTTTCAGTTCTGTGCTAATAATATCTTTATACAGGATGAGAACTTTATCAAGTTGTGGCCGCTGTAAAAGTCTGTTGTATTCAACAAAAAGTAAGACATATCATGTTAGGTCAAAGTTGGAAATTTGGAAGAGAGGTTAATTAAACTAAGATTGACTATGAGGCTGTTTCTAAGAAAAAGATTCATTAAAACTCCCTGCTTCAGCGCAGTGAAACTATTTGTGAGTGTATCAAGTGGAGCTCAGTAACGTGTGATTATTGCTTCTCCTTTTCTTTTTATGGGCAATGAACAAAACAATATTTAAAGAGTCAAAGATATCTTCATTGGTGCATTTGCACAATATCTTGAAAGCTCGTGCCTCGCTTCCAACAACTACAGAGGGAAGTCTCTCTATCAAGGGCATCTGCAAAACACCACAATAGGCACAAATATTTATTGTCATGAAATAGCCTAGATGCGTATTTTCAACTGTTAAATATTCCTTTTCAAGAACCTATTTTAAATACTCCCTTCTTGATAATACTGTTAAGTATAAGAGACATTAACACTATCAAAATTTGATTTGTTGATCAAATACAAAACTAAACCAAACAAAATTAGAAAGTCAACTTCTTGGTATATATGAGGTTATTGCTCTTAAACATGCGTCGGGTAAAATGTATCCTAAGTTCGTCTTACCATAATAAGGTTGCAACTGCTACTATTTTGGCATTAAACATTAATTATTGTCTAGAAGCACAGCACTCTCTGCTTTAGGTTTCCTAGCATTTGTCTATGCCAAGTTCATGCCACCAATGTCAACACTCACACACCACTTAACAATTAAAAAATTAACAACGACTATTCTCTCTTACTTGCGCATCAAATGTGCTTGCATAAGCTCTAATACGTGATAAAACGTTTTAACATCCATGTTAATTAATGTAATAGCATGCCTTGGACAAATAGATAGTTTGATGGTCATCTTTAAATCAAGTTCGCATTTCGTATTTTATTGCATAAATTAGATTTATTGCATAAATTAGATTTATTGCATAAATTAGATTTATTGCATAAATTAGATTTATTGCATAAATTAGATTTAATGCTATAAATTGTCACTGTTAAGCTCCATACTATACATTAGCAGGTATCTTTCAACAATAAATATTTAATATTGCTTTATTTGAAAGAAAGGAATATTCTACAAGTCCTGAGATTGGCAATAATAATGAAATTAATGACAATAATAGTAATAATTTTTTAGCTCATAATGGAATTTTATTGAAATGTATCAACAAAATACAGTTAAACTCCCGCAAATACTAAGCATGTCAGACTGCGAATTAAACAACACTTATTAATGATGATAATCATAATAATAAAAATTTTTTGAACTTCAAATATTTATTTGTCTATTCAATATATACAACCCATGAATCCCATGAAGATAAAAAAACAAAACAATAACCCCGCAATAACAAGCAACGAATAATAATAATAATAACTATCATAATAATAGTACGTCTCTCAATGGATTTCAATATTCTTATTTTGCTCCTCTTTAGTGCCATATGGCCACTTTTGTAAAGAATTCGACGTTTTTCAAACACCTTTGTTTGTTTGAACTATTGAGCAATTATGTGTAAGTTCTTGACTGATTTAAATCACCTCACAGCAGTTGGAATACCACTTTCATAAGAATTTTTTACTCTTTGACTTATTCAATTATCTGAATTCACTGTTGGTGAAAGATACTAACAGATACCAAAGAATTGCTGATGAATTCAAAACAGAAGATTCTTAGAACGTAAGGTACGTTCTGACCGTTTTTACACTATAAACTTCTCGGAAGACTAGGACAGCAAATTAGTAGTAAAGTGAATGAAAACATGTTTTTTACCTCCTAGTCAATCAAAAGCATAGAGGAAGAATTAATTGTGGTTGATGAGATATAGGGTTGTTACTTACGTTACTGTGAACACCTGCAACCTGCCTCACCAGGGATAATGAAAAATCCTCACTTACATGTACTCTGAACAATTTCAAAATGAAGCTAGAATGATTTAAAATTATCATTACACTTAACTAAAATGTGGAGAACATTCAAGTAGAAACCTGATCCCATCGTTTAAGAAATAAACGGAACAGTAAATTACACTGATAATGTCCAAGTTAGTATATCCGACTTTCTTGAAATATTTGGAATTGTCTTGAACATAAGACTCAATTTTAACGTTCTTGTATGATTGTATCTAGCTAATTTCAGATGCAAAACATTACGTTATCTAGCATATTTGCACTGTTGCTCAACTTACCCCAGGATAAACAATTCATCTCGTGCAAAATTTTATAGCCTTTGCTATCTTTTGACAATCTGTCATAATGGAAGAGCAAACCATCATGGAAGTTGTTAATGTGCAACTCTGCAGCTAAAACATTCATTAAATTCCATTACAATATCTCTACGTGAAAGTTGTCTCTATTACATAATCGTTTAATATGTTCCAAGTAAAACCCAACTAGCGAGTTTTTCCCACAAAGCACCGCGGTTAATAAGTGGCTATCAATCTCTTAATATGGGTACAGACCTATGTTAACACAGCAGACCTATAAGCTGTTGGCTCCAAAAATAACATTAAATAGTTTGTACTTCGTATCGGCATTCCCTTTAGATTGTGTATCGTCTAAGAGCTTGCTTTGAAAACCACTGAAAAGAGTTCGACACCAATACTTTTTAAATTTTTGACCATTTTTCTTTGCCAAGATTTCGGGGCCCACTTAGACCATGTAAGGGAAATTGGAGAGACGTAAACTCTATAATCCTTTCGGGAGGTATTTCCAAAGCGGAGTAACACCTCAACATTATCATCCTTCTCTATTTTTGAGAAGGAGGCAGGGAGGTCTGATAGGACTATCATTACACGTCATTGTTTCCATCATATGCATTTTGACATGTATGCCAATAAAGATAGCATCTCTCAGACACTGACATAGAATACACAAGAAACGACATTGATTTTGAATCTCAACCACTTTCTTTTGTCATTTTCGACCATCAGTCTCAATGTTGCTTCTCGTGTATGTATGTGGCCTGAAGAAGAGATAAAGATTCTCGAAGGATTGTGATCTTGTGACCAGTTGTCGTTTTTTTGTCGTCATGTTATCGTCATTCCTTAGAATATAATTTTGTATTTCGTAATTTTATATTTAAGTGGGATCTTGAGCTATGAGAAGTATATTTTGAAAAAGATAACATCGAAACGTCAAAGATATTGTGTATCTTAATGAGTATTATATATATATATATATATATATATATATATATATATTCAAGTCAACACCACCGTGAAAATTTACACGCTTCATGAAAAATCACGAATTGTTTCAAAACCTTCAAGCAATATGGAATAGGTGGCATTTTTAATGATTATCAAGAACATTGTTAAGCATGCGCATTAGTTATCAGATGCAAGGCAATCGGTATCTCCGTTTGATGGTGCCTGCATTCCCGCATACTCAAGGAATAGTATGCAGGAGATTATGTGTTGATACATGGGTTGATCTCGCGACGTACAATGCTATTCAGGTGCTCTTGATAATGCATCAATACGTTTTCAGGAACTATGAGGAATTCTTCAGAAATAAGGTTTTTACGGTGATAATTTCTATTGAGATTTATGTCCGCAGACAACAAATGGTAAACCGACAAAGAGGCATGTGTTTAGTTTCAGTTCTTTGCTTGCTTAACCACTTTTATCTGAACATGATTGTTGGGGATATTGTCGTGATAGCACGCCTTGGAATTGTAGATATGTAGTACTTTTAGCTGCTAAAAATAGGGCAAAATAAAGAGAGATTATTAAATTTTCATGTTTTTCGCGGTATAGAATTTATCGATGTATTTAATACGGAACCTTGATGAGACAAAGTTAAGAATCAGAGCTTTTCATAAGGCACTTTTCAGGATCTTATACCAAAATTACAGAAAAGAAATAAGATACCTTCTAACTGTATTAGTAAACAAGCATTAGAGCATTCGTTCCGTTTTGGTGATAAATATCATCGATGGATGGAATTCACGACGACGTTTAGTCAAATGTCACTTAAACATGTTTGCCACGTTTATGGCCCAGGAACTAAATTTACCCCATGTTAAGAGATATTGTCTAGTCGAAAGTTAATTGACAGATCTAAAAGGCAACGAAAAAGTACAGAATTCGCATTTGTATCATTTTAGTAATTAAAATGGAAGGAAATTCTTGTCTTTAATGTATCTGTCTCTAACTTCTTTAATAAAATGTCATCCAAAAATGCATTTGCTAGTGCCCTTATCCGCACAGGATTTCCGTTTGGAACCTTATAGGATCGTCTCAAAGTATGCTTGTACGATTTACGTCTTGAGGTCACGCGAAATGCAACATGTGCAATTTGTAGAGAGTGCAATTAATCTGCATTTCCTCTTCCAGTTCAAGTACGAAACAAAGACTTTGCCATGATTTTGCAGTTAGTTGCTCGTGTCTCAACTTAAGTAGAAGAGATTCCATATGGGACTTAACTTCGGTAACAACAGGAAGAAAAACTTGAAAGAAAGATTTCCATGATTTTATAAGTCACAGCTGCTTTTTCAAGCTACGGCAGATTTTTGTTCACTTTTGAAAGAAATGACTAAGCTCTATCTGCAGGTAGCCGATGACATCCCATGGTGAAATAACGGAAAATGTCTTCTTGGCATGCGTATCTTGGCCAAAACGGCCATATGAACTAAGCCAGATGGCCCCAGCATAGCTCATTTCGTAAATTACATTTGCGTAAGATATTGTCACAAGGATTTTATAAGGAAATGAAGTTAAAATAATAAGAGTCGATTGCAAATCGTTAACGTATTACGCTATCAGTGCCCATTTTGGCACGTATCGCACTTTTTTGAACTGTCTGCTTCTTATGACCCGCTCGCTTTTTTCATAAATATTCCTTGGGGTTGCTTTAGTTACCCATCTAAGGGCACTATATTTTTCTCAATTCTAGTAAAATTTCGACTACTATTGTCTTCCTATCGTCTGGATATTAAAACCAGAGTGTTTTAGACCCATATTCCTCGTATAGAAGAATTACCTGGCTTCAAGTAGAATGACTGGCATCAATAAAATTGTATCAATATTGTATAGGCGTTTTGAGCTATTAAGAGCATGCGTATGTTTGTCTGGATTAAGGAAAAAAGAGGAGAAAAGAACAATAGGAAATGTCAAAAAATATAACGATTTGCTTATTTTGGTGTGACTTCGCGAAAGACAATGATGATGTGTTATTTCGTAACCAGAGTGAATTTGGAGAAACATTGAAATATTTTAGTTGGCGAGTAATGCTCTTTGAGGCATCGTTTTATAATTATGTAGCACAAGAAAGATGCGTCTAAGTTTGGAAACAGTGTCTTTTTGCTTCCTATTAACGAATCTTTACGTTTATGTACTGGCATTTGCAACAAGGCACACAAAAGTGCAAACGGTTACGAGGGACGTCAGAGTGACATCAAGCCTTCAACGGAGTTGTTAACAGAAACAGATGATAGATCCCAGGAAATCATCTGTTGATTGCAAATTGACTGGAAAGAAGTTTTTTCATACTTAAGGTGTCAGCACACAATGATCTTCACCTCGTGCTAGCATTTTTAAAGGTCTTTCATAGGAGATCATGGATGAGATTGGTCTTTAACTAATTTGTATGCAGGTAGAGTGTCTTGCGCTGCAAGGAAGTATTGACGGCAAGCGGTCCAGAGGGCGGCAGCGCATAAAATACTTGGACACGATAAAGGACAATGGTTGGCTGAGATGGAGAAAAGATGAGCACAGAGGACCTGTTTCGCTGTGCGCGAGATCGACGTTTCTGAAAGACATGGAAGTCAAAGCCTGTATCAGGCATGGCACTTGTGATGATGATGATGATGATGATGATGATGGTGATGATGATGATGATGATGATGATGATGCAGTTTCTAATCCTTGTTGCCAAGTTCTGCTGTTGTAAAATGCAGAAAGCTGTCATTTGTATTCCTTTGGAAAAGTCGAAAATGAAAGTAGTGTCAAGCAAATTGGGTAAAAAAATTATGTAAAGAGATTTCGATGCATTCTTTCACCATCCTTGTATAAACTAATGCAAATCAGAAAACTTGCTTTGTTAAGCACGGCATGTGTGATAGTACCAAGATACTTTTTTTCTTTTTTTATTGTATTCACCCTGATCAAGGCCGAAGCCACTTCTAGGAGCGGGTTACTTTTCCTTTTCGGATGACGTGTGTCGGGTGTGAGTCTGACACTCTACCACTATGCCACTACTGTTTTACACTTAAAGTTTCAGTTTAGACATTCGTAGGGATCAATGCAAGCAACGCATGAGTAGATAAACTATCTTAATAAATGATATAAGAATATTATGACATAAAACCAGTACTAATCCTATTTCCCTTGAGCATTGACCTCCATCGCTAACGAGGTTGCAGGGCCTTAGAAGGGTGAGACATATTTGGGACCGTGCAATAATACAAATACGTTATGGGATTTGATTCTTATATCTTCAGAGATTACTGACAGTAGTGGTTTTCTCTTTTCTTACTAGCTAATGACACTTTTTATCAGAACTGACCTAACTTGATAAAATTATCAACCCACATATAAAAGTAAAAAGACGGGTAAATTACTGGTGGCATTTCGTTGGCGTTTGGTTCCTACGGCCCTGCAGTTGCCTGAACAGTTGTTATTACTTTGAATATGAAATTAACATAGTAAGTTTAAAACATTTTTAGAAAGACAAAATAGATCAGAATCGGGATACGAGCCCCAGTTTTACGTTATAGTTTCATTCATGTCTACTGACTAAACAATGGTGACCTCGGTGATAATTTGATATATATTTTCCAGTGGTAACATCAGGCTCCCATTTCTCAAATGGTGGACACCATCATCCAACGCAATTACTTAGACGGACATCTCAGAAGGAGGTAACTGGACTTGAGTATGGAAGAATTGACTTCTGGTCAATTTATCTATTAATAGCTAGATAAACGTTGTGGAAATCGCAATAACAGATTGTCAATGATACGTGTACACCGAAACTTGTGAAAACCATGATGAAAATGAAAACTCCACTTTTTTCAGACAAGGTCAATTGTTGGCAAAATAGGAGCTTCAAGGAAATCTTATATATTGTATGGCAAGTGGTTCTAGAGTATGAAATTGATGTAAACATATAATTTACTTTGATAAAAAGCTACAATCATCTACGTGGCAAATTGATTGCGATTTAATTCTGATCAAGTGTGTACTGTAAGTCACTATCGGCGTCATGCACACTCGTGGAATTCGTATTCCACAGGCTGAAAGTAATAAAAACCTTGTAAAAAATTATTTTATAAAAAGGTAAAAATTATCTTCTTCATGCCAATTAGAGAATTATATGTTTCTGTTCTTTCTGTAAACGCCATGATAGTCCTAACGCTTTTCTTAGTCAGCACGTAAGGAACTAGATTGCATCAATGTTAATGACAGACGATTTAGTCACGAAATAATTGATAGTCCCTTGTTGGGAGTTCTTTTGTCTTGTACTAACAAGATCCTATTTTGGATAACAACATCGTTATTAAAACAATTCACTTGAACTTCTATAAGCATCTTGGATTATCAGAACTCTAACGTGTTATTATTCTCTGAATAGACAGTTTTCATGTGAAAGTAAATCTTGATTAGGAGAAGAGTGACCCTAACAATAAGTTATCCACATGTTTCATGGCCCTTACAAACGAGACAAAGGGGGATCGCCTCCACTTGGCTGTCACTACAGGCCTTTGTCACTTTTTTATACTCCTATTTGACTTGCTTAAAAAGCTGGTAAGGGCTTATGTCGTTTCTTCCATTATATAAGTTAGCTGAAGCTCAATAATACCGCATTTTGACTGAAAGAGAACGACTAAACTACATCTCTTGCAAGTTTTAAATATTTTAACACTTTCGACTCTTTGTCATGTGACACTCTCTAAAAGATGTCGTCTCTAAATGTCGTAGTCTTTAGTCTCTAAGTGGTGGTCTTTAAAAGATGTAGTCTCTAAATGTCGTAGTCTTTAGTCTCTACGTCGTGGTCTCTAAAAGATGTCGTCTCTAAATTTCGTAGTCTTTAGTCTCTACGTCGTGGTCTCTAAAAGATGTAGTCTCTAAGAGTCGTAGTCTCTCCTAGTAGTAGTTTCCACTAGTCATAGTTTTTACAAGCCGTAATCTTTAAAAGTCGTAGTCTCTAAAAGTCGTAGTTTCTGAAAGTCGCAGTTTCAAGATGACTACGACTCACGGCATGGTAAACATCTACCATCTAGATGTCTGACTTCTTTTGTATGAGTTTAAATCGACTCAGTATGTGTTAGTCGCTTTATTGTTTACCTTTTGTTTACTGTTGACCATTAATGATCACCATTAGCCTATGATCACACAAAAATGTATTCACCAACGGGATACATGCCTTTCTATTTCTCTGGTATCTTTTCAAACTAATCATTTCAAATCTCCTCCGCAGGAAAAATGTATTTCTTTATATACGGTATACATACTCTACACATATCCTTTCAGGTTAAGCTCACCACAAAAGAAAACTATTTAGATTTGAGAAGCCGCATTGCTAACTTTATTATATGTGGATTACTTTTGGGCTAGCAACAATTTTTGTCCTCCAATCATTTGTCAGCAAAGAGTTTTAGAATATAAATCTCAAGTGATATAGCAAAGTTTGATAAAATTTGCCACAAACTTTGTATTGTTATCAAACAATAATTGAATATTAATGTGAATGGCAAGCATATGTTGATAATGGCGGATAGGATGATTAATTTTGGAGTTATGGGCATTCAAGGTAACGTCGATAGCCATTTGAACTGTAGATTGTAGGGTGTAGGTATTAATAATGGTAGATTTTAGGATGTAAGATTATTGGTCCTTCCATTGTGGTCAATCAATTGAACACCTCTTACCATTTGTATGGTAGAGGGTAGGGTCTAGGGTGGCTGGTTTTGGAGTTATGGGAGTTTAAAGAAACACCTCTAATCGTTTTTATGGTAGAGTGTAGGGTCTAGGGTGGCTGGTTTTGAAGTTATGGGAGTTTAAAGAAACACCTCTAATCGTTTTTATGGTAGAGTGTAGGGTCTAGGGTGCTTGGTTATGGAGTTATGGGAGTTCAAAGAAATACCTCAAAGAAAGAACCATTTTTTACAGTAGATTAGGGGGTAAGATGATTGGCTCTTCCATCGTGGCTGACGGTCACTCCAATTGACGTTGTTGTTGTAGAATCTAAGGGTGTACTGTGGTCATATATGTGCTCATAGTAAAGTGGTAAGAAATTGTTTCCTACTTTTACACAGTTAATACGTATTTTACTGGTAACACATTGCATTTCCAACGACTAGACTCTGGGACTGTTTTTTTAGAACTTTTACTTTGCGTTTTTATGACATTTTCTATCACAGCACTGTCACAATAAAACGGATGAGATCTAGAACTAGATCAATACTACTTATTTGGGGGGATATTTACTATGAATTTTGCAATCTTATCTTTTGATTCTGTCTTGACTATCTAACAGATTTCCGAGAGTTCATGTGCTCACTATCAGTGGCAACGAAAGGAAGTGTGGAAGAAAAACTGCGTTGGGCATTTTCTATCTATGATATTGATGGAGATGGTAGAATAACGGCAAAGGAGCTAACAACGATCATCCGTTCAATTCAAGTCATGGCAAACAGTACCGGAGACAAAAATGTTACGGACAAAAAAGTATTGAAAATATTTAATGAGTTTGATATTAATCAAGATGGAGTCTTAACCCTAGAAGAATTTTTAAAGGGATCATGCCAGAATCCATTTTTTATGAAGATGCTGCAAGATTATATCGGATAGCATCTCAGTACATGAGGAACTAGCTTATCAGGCATGTCTTGTTTACTAGAGCATTTGGATCATATCTTCGAAGATAATATTCGCTCTGATTCTTCTCTTAAATTAGAAATTGTTCACTGCAGCTAACTCGTTAATAGAATTAGATACAGAGGGCTTATGAATGAAAATGGATTCAATGTCATGAGGTCGTTATACTCATTGGCCGCAACAAAGTTCGTGTCTGCTGCCTACATCTATGGAAAGCATATTTGATGACTACAGTTCAGCAAAATAGACTGCACTTTGTGGTTCAGCAAAGAGATTGCAAACATAATACCTTATACACTTGTCTTCTTTAGGGAGACCATTATTTTGTGGTGTAACATGTAGTGATAACTATGAGTAGAAACAGAGTAGAGGATTGGCGTTCTTTGAATTGCAAAGTACGATCTCGTGCAGACGGTAGAAAGTAACGTAGAAGTTAGCTTCGCGGCACAAGTACTATTTTTGGTGCAAGTGGCATTCTGAGACCCGTTACTTATCAATATGAAAACATGTTTACAAAAAGGAAGGATTTCAGGTTTAACCCACGTTATTCTATGGAAGTGTTGATGTTTTCATTTACAATAGCAACATGAAAGGAGGACATCATGATACCAATGCAGGAGACAGAAAACAGCAAAATTTGGAAGAAGAGACTTTTCCAATATGATTTATATATGAAATACTAGCCAATAGAGGGCCAGAGAATATTGTGCATGGGGTATGCAGTAGTAAAAAAAATACTGCAGACCTAGAGATGATTATGTGACATGAAGTAGGGAAGTAAGAGCTTCAATAGATCAAAGCAAGAATTGTTCATCAAAGTGAAGCAGCTTCTGGAAAGAAATTGGGTTAAACGAGAAATGCAATAAAGGTACACAAATGGGAATATACAGCAAGTACAAGTATTTAAGACGAAGAAGAAGAAAGGAGAGAAAGGAAGAACTGTGGTGTCAGATAGGAAAGCTGTTGATTATGATTTGTAATCTTGTAATTTGTAATCTAAGGGCTAAGACTGACACAACAGCTTGAGGTTTTACTCCAAGTTACTTTGGTCTAAAATTTTATTGATGTAGCTCTCCAAGATGTCTCCCGTTTTAAATTGACTTCGGCGAAGGTTAGGAAAGAGGTTTTCTTAATGACTTGTATCTCTAATAGTGTGGGCGAGTTCACCGTAAACAAAAACTAATAGTGATGAGTACAGCAATCTTTGTTATCAAAATAAGTTACAAAACACAGAGACGCCGCAACTAGGCCCTACAAATTATCCTAACCACGGGAAGCAAGAGATCTTGAAAAGCTTCCAAATGGGTTTGTGACACTAATATTCTAAGTTAAGTTAATTTCCTAATTTGTCACCGATCGACTGCTTGCTTTTTATTAATCGGTTCCTTATAACACAGGGGCAGTATATGGTATCATGGGGTGCAAGAAATAAACTTTTGGAATCTATACAGCACAATAAACAGCCACACCTTTTTTAGTGAAGAAGTTGTAAAATCGGATATACTCTGTCATTTTTTGCATAAGAATTGATTTTCTGTCCCATGCAGTGCTTTAATTTCAAATATGAGGATTCACAATTTACTTTCTATAAACGTTTTGTGTTTAAATTTTGCAGCCTGGTTTCAATGTTTAAACTAAAATATTTGAAAAGCTATCCAACAAATGTACGTCTATAATATCATTTACTTACAAATTTTTAAACATACAACATTCATTAATACTTTACAAGTCTGAGATTATGTAAAGTGTACTTAAGGGCCAAATTTGTATAGAATAAATCTTAAACTAGTCATGACGTACTTAAATATAGTTAATTTTGAAGCTACTGAAAGTATAATCTAGTGCAAAACATTTACATAATTAAGTTCCAGGTTTGTACGTTCAAAAGGTTTCAAGCTACAGAAGGATTTTTCGTCTTCACTCCACTAGACTTTAATAGCCCCAAAGGATACTCGGCAGTTTTAAGGAGAAGCAGGGTCTCGTTTATTTACTTACTACCCAACCCTCATCCCCCGATGCTGTTCGCCCTTCACAAAATTACACAAAAATAATTACCTCTTCATACTTCAGAAATTCTAACAAGCAAAGTAGGCATATTTTAAATTTCTGTATCACTAGTGTTACACGGTACTGACCGGTAAACGTTCGTAATACAACAAGTGCAACCCCGTAAACTGGTATATGCTATTTTCAAATAGTCAAACCAGGTGAGAGAAATATTCTTATTTGCTTTCAAAGTCGAATTTCTAACGTCCTATTTTGGGAAGGAGGGCTCCCTTGAGTCCTCTGGAACGGATACAAAGCTCGGACTCCCCTTCTTCTTACCTTACTAAGACCAGAGTAAATATACTTGAATCCATTCCAATCCACTTGCTATCCTAGAGCCATACTTAGTATTTGACGGTTTTAACGTCAAGAATCGATTAGCAGCTGCCTTAACATACTTTGCAATTTTTTGGCAATCAGCTAGAACATATACTTGGGGCCACAGAGTCATTTTTGTTCTTGGAATAATGTATAAAATAAAGGTTGCTTGCAGTCTCACAATCAGATGCCTCCCCTTTTCCATGAAAAATTGTGCGTCAGATACTGGAACCACCTTGAATACTATTGAGGCAAGTTCTTTGATCATGACGTTCTTTGTCACATAAACAATACACCTATGGAACACGCGCATCATTACAAAATTGACAGACAAAAATTGTCTATTTTCAGGCAAACTCTACGTTGGTTATTTGAAAGCTGTACAATTTTTCTTATAAAAGAAAGCGTGAGAAATCTTGCACTGCACTGTCTTGGTTGGAGGACTTGCCCTTTTGTAAGAACTAGGCTTTCCTTTACTTGTTATCAGTTCTAAAATCCTATTTCTCCTCTTTACTTATGGGATTATGTAAAAATGTTATTTAGTGTGCAGTTGGATGATATTCTGCTTAAATACGCAAGATTTATTATTGTATATTCAAAATACCATAGGCTAAGGGGTCCACATTTTCAATATCTGGTATATTACATTTAATGATATATCAATCACAATAGTGATCTTTATGAATAATGATATATGCGAAGAAAAATGATGACTCCTTTATTCTTGTTGTACCTTCCGTCCCTTTCCTCTTAGTCTTTAACGTGCCCTTTTACCGTCAGTGGTGGGACCAGGAAGCAATAATACCAGGGCATCACACTATCGTCATCTTCATACTCATCACGTGTCGCTTTCTCCAGTTCAGCTAGATTGCGGAATGACATGTAAAATTACCCTACACAAATTACGGTTTTACAAGCAGCAAGCCTTGGAAACTATTTTCTGTCATTAGACGTAAAACAGGGATGATGGTTTATCTGAAATTCATGCAAGTCGAATAGTAAAGGGCTAAACATAAATAGCACCTGTACAAAAAAGTTAAAGTCGCTTTAGTAATGGAATGTATGAGAGAGAGGAAAAGGCTAAATTTTTGTGGATGTCTGTCAATGACATTTATCACTACTAAAATCTACTAAAGAAATGAAATTGGATGGGATGGGAGTAAAAATGCTTTTATTTTTCTGCGTTTGAACCCTTGTAGGTCTCGGACCGCTTTCGCATAATAGGCAGAGCAAGGTCGGCTTTTCACCTAGCCGTCCTCGAATCCGTCCACATCAAAGCAACAAAACCCATGCTTTGCAGACAAAAAGAATTTGTCTTTTCATGGGGCCTTTTCGGCTAATTTTTTAGTGCCATGGACTCTGATTGGTCAAAACAACACCAATCTAGCAATCAGACATCTGATTGGCTACTTTCAAAACA
>JAAAKL020009897.1:0-14762 GCA_010016065.2 Carybdea cf. marsupialis auct. non (Linnaeus, 1758)
ACAATGATGACAATGGTGAAATGATGATAATGATGATAATGATAATAATGATGATAAAGATGATGATGATGATGATGATGATGATGATGATGATGATGATAATGACGATGACCTTCCCACGATAGCACTGATGATGACAATGAGACGTGGATGGCAAAAACACGCTAATGGCAAGCATTGCAAAAGATCAATTTTCCTAAACGCACGCCTCTAATTTCTATTTATATTAAACACTAATGATATCTGCAAATATTTGATGAAAATCACTCTGCGTCACAAGCGGATAATAGTGGATACAGAAAAGATTCCTCTTAAAAGCCCGAAGTATATTGACACATAACTTCGATACTTAAAAGATGCCGTCTGAAACTGTCTGAAACTACTTATTGGAAGTTTTTTTATAATCCTTCATTCAATACAAGGTCGGGTTGCCACTTCAAAGTATTAAGTTACTTTGAAAGGAGTAGAAACTAAAGGTAAACAGAAAAATAAATGTAATAACAGACAAAAAACATTAAAGTTTTTCAAGAAGATGGCGATTGACATTAGATTTAAAAGTGTCAATTTCATAAGTAAGAGGAAAGCTGTCTGAAGATAAAGAGTTCCAGATCTTGGCAGTCCTAGCGAGAAAACTGTTAGCATAGAAATTTCTGTTTTCTAGATCTAGAGGCGATCTATATTAAGTTTTCCCAGCCTGACCTTTGCCGCCAAAAAGACATTGTGTTTGATGTTCGTTTGTTTTAGTGTTTCCTAGTCCGTCCGCTGTAATTAATTAGCCAATAGTATTCGACGTTCACACCTTTTCGATCCTTTTTCCCTGTATGCTTCGTGACGTTGTGGTTCTGACGAGAGTCATTCAAAAAAAGCTTTTCAGCCATAAATAATGAATTGTCTATTAAAGTCTATACTTGGTTTTTGTACAACCAACAATTTATTTAAACATTTCTGTTTGTTTTAGGAATACAAACAGAAAAGTTATGCATAGATTCAGCATAGTTCACAAAAACTCTAACTCCTGGCTAGATGAAAAACAGGTTACCTCAGATCTAAGTCTGCCAATGTCAATACTCAGCTATGCTATTCCACCAGTGCTCTTAAAGTTTGGCAAGACTTGCTTCTTCCAGCTAGATATACATTTTTAATTGTTGCAGATAATACTAATATAACAAAATCTCTAAAACGATAATTTACTTTAATATGTTATGCATAATTCCTGTACAAAATGTGTAGCCACACAAGGGATGGATTGAGTTAACGGTAACACCCAGATAATGGATCAATTGTTTGGGTGATAAACCTTCATACACTAAAGTCATTTCACGAAGTCAAAATAAGTACATTTTTAATCCAACTACATTGTGTCTCTGTCCTTACTCAAGATCATATTACGTACTCACCACCTGCTGTACAGAATCTGTTCTAACTATACTGCGAGCACTGATTCTCTTATCGCTTCTGCGAAATATAATAATTTTTTTGTTTTGGCCGACTTTGTCAAGAACTAGGGTCCTATTGTGAGAGAAAGGGGCTTTTGCAGAGAGAGGCACAGTAGCCCAGGAGCCTATTCCGCAAACAAACAACTAAAGTTCAATACTTCCCCAAACCGTGTTGATATTTCCTCTTAACTTTAGTCATGAGGTCTTTGGAACCGATTTAAGTGTCAGATTTACGACCCAGGTTTCACAGCTTCGAATCAAACTTGAGTTACTTGAGCCACGATTTATGGATTCTATCAACGAATCGTGTTTTTTAACCAACACTTTGACTAGTTGACAATTTTTCTCTAATGAAGGTCCTTCTAATGAAATTCTCTAACAACCTCCCGATTTCAGGATGTAAAAAAGGATATCTACATACCCTGACGATACTTGACTTGAAATTAAGAAAATTTCACTTCTACTTTGATATATCTCTACAGCAAGGATGGACGAGGTCGATACGCAAAATAGATTTAAAGTCTTTACTTAGAAGAGACATTCCACTATTAGTAATATGGCATTCCTGATATCGTACTTCTAACATGGCTTTGTCATGTCGCACCTAATTGCAACACAGTTGTTCAATTTCAAAGAGGGAGAAGGTAATAACGAGTGCGCGATTGACAACAAGCAGAATGATCCAAGGTCCCAGCATAATTAGCTCTTCTTAAATCCTCTTTATATCTGTTGAAAAACAACCCGGTCATTTGCGTCTCCTAAATCCACCAGATGGGGAAATCATAAAGAGTTTGGCGGCTTCTTTATTCAAAGCCGGAGACTGAGCTATTAGAGAAACACAACCAACGCCTGATAAACACAGCAACTGACGCAAGTGAGATATACTGAGGCTAAAGTACGCTTTACTTTTACACTTTCGTCTCTTTGTATTGGCACGTGCATCTTTCTACCATCTACATAATATATGCTCGAGTTACGGATGCAAAATACTACAACTTCCCGATGTGATAGAAACTTTCTTATAATCTGCACATATTAGCTAACATTTGGACCAGGTACTCCAGTCACTCCGTCGGATGATAAACAAAATCTTGCGATAAACAAAAACCTTGTGTATCAACATAGTGAATTGTTACTCATAGCTTAATTGGTTACCGTATTTCCTCTAATAAATGCCGCCTTCCAATAAACGCCGCCCTCTGACAAACGCCGCAACGTGAAAAGGGGCGTTTATTAGAAAACTGACCAACTTTTAAAAGTTCACATACCACAAGAACTAATGAAGTTTACATTGTGCGATATTATATCTATTTGTAATGTTCGCATTTATCAAAATCGTTTTGTCACGTTTTTTGAAACATTAGTTCTTTTACCTAATTAGTCATTTTGTAATAAACGCCGCTCCCACAAAAAACGCCTAAGCTAAAACTTGGATTTTTTAATAAACGCCGCGGCGGTATATAAAACATGCAGTAGTTCAACCACAATAAAGAAATAATATTATAGATATCACTGTTGCACATACTAGCAAGATCAGTCTGTCACATAGTAGCAAACTCGTTGTCCCATTACCAAGCGCTCCGTCCTCGCCTCTATTTGCCTCGCCTCTATTATATTATGCGAATTTTGATAAACGTTTTAGCTCGCTCCCTTTCTATTCAATCTCTAATCTAGCAAGATCTGTCATTCTTTAACTCACGCTGGAAAAATACCTCTGCCCTTTTTGTACGACGCCCTCATTCTTTCTCACCCTCGACATCACCTTTGACGCCCCTTCACTCCATGTCTCACGTATAGTCATCACTCGACAGCAACTGCATTTCTCTTTCATAAGTTATCTCTGTCTATTCCATACCAGGTCATGCCTTTAACTCATCAGTAAAATCTCTCAACCACTCTTATATTTTGTAAGTGCTCATCCAACTGATGACGACCTTCTCCCTTTCACTTAATCACTGTAATATATTTCTTCTTCCTTAGTCACTTAATCACTTTTCTTATGTATTTGATTCAGTCACCTTATCTATTTTTCTCTCCATTTCTCAGCAACTTTACTGTACCCTTTCGTTTCCACATTCGTAGTGGTAAGCTTCCTTGCTCCACAGCTGCGTCAGGCCTCACTACCCCTTCCTCTCAAAGACACCTTTTTACATCAACCCGAGTTGATATTACATCTTCGACCAATACAAACATCACCAGCGTTATGTTGTGAGAACAATAGGTTTGATAACTTTACTAACAACAAGGACACTTTAAACTATCCAGAAATATTGAGGTAGATTCAGATGTCTTCGCCGACTTCATGCCTCGACCTTATCCGCTTTTAAAATCGAACAATAAGACAGGTGTTATCTGCTAATCTCTAAGAAATCTTATTTAAAGAATTTTAAATTGTGCGGGCCGAAATAAACATATTGCAAATACGAGATCTTATTCTTGAAAATACATGCACAGAAAATAATAAAGTTCACTTCCAAATGCAGTGGATCTTGGAAAATCTTTAAGCCATGCACGAACTTTTTGCTCTAAAGTCCCTCACGAATTCTTCTGATCCTTCACAATGTCAATAAACTGAAACTTGTAAGCTAAATTCCAGCATAAAGTTACTCAACTTATAGGTTGGGCCTCCGTGAGAATTTGGTCATTTCTAGTTCAAATGTTTGAAGTGGATGACAAATACATTTGCAATGCGAACGTCGCCTTGATGACACATTGGCTCACGATAAAACGGGAGCTAAAGTTTGTTCAAACTTAATCGATGCCTTTTGTTGATAATTCTCGACGCTGAGGCGTACAAACCACACCCTTCATAAAATAAATACTACCGATATGAATTTTATCTGTGTGTCTAGGGTTAAACGGAGAGCAGTTTTGCTTCAGCTAATGAGATAAAAAGTCCGATGTGTATAGTTTACTCTGTATATGCTTTTAAAGAATTGACAGGTAAGTCTTCGCTCTTCGGCAATTCACGTTGAATTCCAAAAGGTGACTGGCCACAATTTGCCTAAAAATCTAATTTTTAGCTATCGGATTTGACCAAAACTATCGTACTTTACATCAGAATGTCGTATGTCTGGAACGTTCTCTGTAAATCTCGCAAAACAGCCACGTTCGAAAGAATTTGCTACGCGATCTAGGGCCTCGTTAAGTTATACATCTGCTGCCGCACCATGACCTTATACGTAAGTGAACATATTTAAAAGCGAAGAAATTAAAACAACCAGCGTTTCCTGGCTTCAAGCTCTAATATAACTCGAGTCTCTACCGCCTTCACTTGCACATTGGCGCGTTGATTCTGCAGTAATTATCTGATATTTTTGATATGTTCCCTCAGAAACAACATCGACCCGTATCTAGGATAGAACGCTGATCTTATATCGTTTTGAAGAAAATATATCGAGAAAATAAAACGATTATCGTCTAACTTGACAACGCTAACCGACGATGAAACTTGTGTGGTATTTCCCGCTGAGCGATTTGCAAAACCAGCCAACCCTCTTTTACGATAAGAAACCATTCCTTAATAAATAATGCTGCCTGATCGACATCTATCTAGTAAACGAGTTGGCAAGGGGGAAACATCTTGCATAATAAAGTAAGGCAAGACAGGTTAGTTTCAACCACAAAGCTTCACTTTATGGCATCTGCAATCATAGCCGAGTTCTCGAACCTTCACTTTTTTATCAATATATGCCAGTTGTGTGCAAGCGACTGTCATAAGCTTTAATCAAGGATTCAAATAGTTTGTTTGATCGATAAATCCGCCATCAACTTACGATGAAGATTACGTGAAATCTGTACGCTACTTTTCAAAATCTAAGATATGGAAAAACAAGTTTCTGTCGGTCTCCGATACTATAGAAGGCAGTGTCAAGAGGCTAATGAAACTGAATAAAAACCTTCTGATGCACTCTGGTAACATTGTCCTCACCCATATTTAACCATTAACAAATCTAATATATCCAATGAAATCGTCAAAAGCTGAGCTGTGGGGAATGCATAACTAATCAACGTGGAATCCAGAATGTAAGATGAATCACCAAACATTTAACACCTTCATGATTCACATCCTCACATTGAGTAACCCCGCAAAGGGGTACCTTTTAAACACTTTTGGTATAACCTCGATGCCAAAACATTAAAGATATAAAACGCCTAGAGGCTCCTTGTCGTTTTAAAGACAGCTTGCATAGTCATGGTTATAGTTTTCCGTCCCTGCTTCTCAAGAGAAAATGTAACTGTTGTTTTACGCGAGGTACATATCCATAATGTAAATAGAGCTTCCTAAAACGAGTGGTCAATAGTAAACCTGGTTTCTTAGTGGTGTTATCAATCAAGAACAGTCAGAGGGGTTGTGTCTCCCAGAAGCCAACAAGGCAAACAAGCGTCCAAAAGCAGAATTGAAAATGTACTTGATAACATGGTGATGAAAAAACTGGAGCCTCTTGACTTTTCTGGAAACCTCCAAAACATCCAGCATATCGTTCAATAGTCCTTGACTAGTATAAATTCCAAGCAGATTACTCATGTTCTTTGCAAGTGACCACTCTACTTAAAAACTTGGTCAACTGAAACACGACTAATTAAGCCATTCGCTCTTCCACGTTTTGCAACATTGAAGTGTAAACTAGGACGTTGATGTTTCATTCAGAAGAGAATACGCTTCCGATAAAAGGCTAGTTAAATAACAATAAGCTAATATGGGGCCGTAATGTTCTCTCTGGGTTGTTCAAGAGTGGAAGCCACTACGCAGAAATTTTTCGCCGCAGCCCTAAGTTCTTTACCGCTACACAGAATCGTCCTCCACTGCGTTCGCTTTTGCTAGCAAAAAAACAACGAGCAGGCTACATTTGAAGACTGTAAAATCCATATCAGAGAATAAAACAAGCTCTGGCCAATCGGTTAATCAAAAGACTGGTTATCTTCTAGAGTACTGGCATCTGATTCGTAATAGCTGCGTACAGTAATTTATTGGTTTTAGATTTCGCAAACTTGCATGGTTGATCAACAAGTTGCCTGCCCTGAGGATGACACTTATGATAATATAATTATAGACCCTTTTCGTGCGAATTACATATGAGTGAAATAAAGAGACCTACAATGGACATAACTAGGCTAAGTTACAACAGGAGTGGAGAAGCATCAATCCTTCTCTAGACCGCTACGCTACGTTTTGAAACCCAGGGAGAACACTCTGGCCACGAATCACTTGTGAACGACCTTTCTGCAACGTCATGGAAATCAGAGAAATCAAGTAGTTTATTACTCGGCATAATTTTTGTGATTAACTGCCCTAGACTGTTATCGCATGATGCAGTACTGTACTGTATTTGTATGGTATAGTATAGTATAGTATAGTATAGTATAGTTTAGTCTAGTATAATATGATATGGTATAACATAGTATAGTATATTATTACTTAGTATAGTATAGTATAGTAAAGTATAGTGTAGTGTAGTGTAGTATAGCATAATATAGTATAGCATAATATAGTATAGTATAATAAGATATAATATGGAATAGTATAGTGTAGTAAAATGCAGTGCAGTACAGTTGAGTACAGTATAGAAAAATCATAATACAGTACAGTTAAGAATAGAAAATATATTACATATAAATAAAATACATGTATATGTAAATATACAGTGTTTGTATAAAGCAGTACGGAACATTTGTAGCATCGTGTTGTACAATATATTACAACATACTGCAACAAAGTACAACACACGATATTATCGTTTTGCACTGCATTAACGTAGCACTACATATTTATGTACTGTATGGGTAGTATTGCATAATGCAACACAACACAGTGCTGCATTTTATAGTCTATAGTAAATGGTCTTCTACAGTAAAGCATTGCTGCGTGATATAGAGTGTAATCTTCTGTGCTACATGCGGTGTTGCTTGCATGTTGGTATACTGATCGACTTAGTAACGTGGAAACGTAGTCGAAGTTAAGGCCTTGTTCAGACACCGAAGTTCTTATACGCCGAACTTAATAAAACAAGCTTTAAAAACTGTCTGCTTTGCCAGAAGACAAGAAGAGTGGGTCTCCGAACAGAATAAAATTTGAATTTGCGCGGTATTTTGCAGCCACGTCGCTCCTTTAAGTGAGCTTTGAACAGTCGCTTCATAAGCAGTCATGCCCAAGATAAACCGCTGACTTTACCAGTTTGAAGCGGCGTAACGAAATACCTGACGCCTTACCTGAAACCATTCTAATTCTATAAAAAGCGGCTGGCTCAAAGGAGTATAGTTGTTAGGTCAACTTGAATACTAAGCAAAGAACCAAACCGATTCAGACGAGGCACTTGTATTCACTCCATTAAGTTTGGCAGATGTGAGGCTGAACGTCTGAATTAGCCCTTACCAGACTCCCTTAAACTCTATTCCCGATATTTGCATGCAAGCGCATTTCATCAGCAACATATTAACACCAGTTTTATTTACATCCAAAATAAAATGTCCAAATTGACTTGAATTGAAAATTAGCGCCTACACACTTTGGGGTCTGTAGTTGTGATATCCTATTTTACTGTATCAAATAGCTGATCCGGTTCACGATTCTAATCCACTCAGCAAGGTTTAAATAGACTGCGTCAACTCCATTCACAACAGTTGAAAACCAAAATTAAGCTGAAACTCTATCTTTCCTAGAAGGATATAGCACTGAAAGTTAGGTTAAAATTGAACGAAAGTACAGGTTGGATAACGCAATCCATGTAATCCTGGCTGTCAAGGCCGGGCCAAAACATAAACCAAAGTTCTTTCTAATTTCGTGAAGTAGCCTGAAATCATATTTTCGGTAGTACTACTATCCACTGGTAGCATCATTTTACTGCTCTACGTAAGCTATTACTAAACGAACTCAACTTTTCGTTCGACTTCAGCCGACTTTTGGAGACAGTTGTTAAGTCCACTCGAATCAGAACGAGCAAGAAGTCTCAAAATTGGCCTGACTTGAGAAAAATACAATAAATAAACTTCAAATATCTGTACCCATTTTGCACTAAGTGACAAATCATTTAATCCGATTTAGAATATGATACTCATGGCTCTTAATTATTGCGTATATACCAACACTATATCTGCAACAGAATATCATGTAAGCAAAACGATAAATGAGCATGCGTGTGCACTACTCCAATTAGTAAGGTGTTGTCTTAGCCTCCGATTGATCAGACAGATTATTTCACCATAAATGCAACGATTTTACCCAATGACGGACTTTCATAAGTGAGGAGGTGAGGTCAATTCTCAACATCCAACAAATAATCCAAGTTACGCCCCCCTACGCACACCCACACATTCCGTGTCGACTGCTCCAACAACCCATCTTCGCTGTTTCCGAAACTTAAAATTAAGCGAGCACAGAAAAGAATAAACGCGGTTCATTGAATAAAGGGAGAAATCAAAAGCCCTACTGTCGCTCACTCCTACTAACATTGCCTTATGGTCGTGTATGACGAAATTCTGTCAATGGTGCGGAGGGAAACGTATCACAACTTAATAAATGGATGAATGAGCAACTTTGGTATCTCTTTATTCTAAAACACCTGCTCCTAGCAGTACTTCAACCTCCATAAAAACCTAAACTGTTCAAGTGGTAGATATGACCCACGTCAATTACTTGAGGCCTTGCCAATCGACAAGGTAATTATCACAGTTATCGGCGGTCAAATCTTTTGTTACAGATGGAGTACGTCACGTGATCTCGATCTGAAGAGTATCTCACTGAGTCACGTGCTTGAAGTTCATTTCAGGAAACTTGCCATTACATCAACGATATGTTAGGTAAATTGTAAAGAATAAAAAAGGAAAAATGACTAGAATCTTCTAAAAACTTGATCTGTTTATGTCCCGTTGTAACTTATCTCCAAAATTCTTAGGTTTGGATCTTTTCACCTTGTCAATGTATAAATTGTTCTTCGGCAAATTTTTTGTCCCTCAAAATTGGTGACGTTTCTTCAACGCAGTTTTCAAATCTTAACATACAATTGCCTCTCACGTTAAGATCAACATCTGCACGATCCAGCCAGTGAAGTGTCGGCCGAGCGGAAGAAGCGAGAGAGGGCACCAACTTCAAATAGCGCGTTTTTAGGACACAAGCTGTGAATAGTTCGAAAATCCTTCAAACACTTTAAATTTTTCAGTATTTTCAGAGAGCGAGAAAGTACGCTTAGGTAACTGTACTTAACTTAAGATAAACTTGAGAATTTCCTCTCATAGGCTTCGAAATAAATCGCTACTACACAATCAGGCGAATTCCTGCACATGAAATTTAAACTGGTAGCTTTTGCCCTTTGATTTAAAGTCACGCTAACCACGAGTAGCCCAAAAATTAAAGCACGGGAGACAAATCCTTGGTAATGAAACTGGATAATGGATAAAGTAGCCCACATTACTACACGATCTTCGCTTCGTTCTTGTAATAATTTTTGCGTCAGTTAGTGTCACAGATCTGGTGCGACTCTTGTCCTTCCGTCTCCTATCTTCTCTCGCATGGAAGAATGGTACTAACCCACGTGGTTTAGAAGCCCAAGTCTTCAGTGCATAAATATGTCACACAGGAGATCGCTGTTTTTCATAAAAAGTGTTCTACAATATTGGTTTGGTTTGATAGACGAAAAATTACGGGTCGATATGGCGGAAACGTGCGGAAGCTCGACGGAGGTGAGGTGAGGTGAGGATGTAGGAAACTCTACCAATGAAATTGCTGAATTCATTAAAAACAGTTAAAATGTCCTGGTCGTTTGACAAAGCAAGCAAATCAACACGAACAAGTGTTTCCCAAACGAAAGTAGGATAATGTTGTCCTTTAGACGTAAATAGTGTAACGAGCCTCGCGATCCCTTTGTTCTTTAGTGTTACGTAGCACCTGATCTTCAGCACTATTGATCTAAGGTACACCAGGAGAAAAAGGAGCACACGCTGCTTCTATGCTGACACCACAGTCAACCCCGATGGCATCAAGAGCACTTCGTTTTGGCGGAATATAGCTACGGAACTTACCACAGGCGATAGACCTGCTAAAAAGCAGAGAAGTCAGGGAGTGAATAATTCCGGCTAAATGGTTAGTCCACCATAGTAATAAAACATTTTGGACCATTGAAACGTACTAATACGTGTTTGAGAATGGATTTTACAATTCAAGCAGCCACATCATCCCATCAAGCTTGGATTGAATTGAGTAAATTTTAAAAACTTTGGCAAATTTGTTTTCATAATTTCATGGACCATAATAGCGCTACTGTTTAAGTATCACAAAAACTGTGTACCAATCAGATCTGCTGGTCGTTATTTTTAAGTTATTGATACGTAACGAGTCAGGTCTAATTCAAGCGGTTCATAAGAACAATCTAGTGTTAAAAACCCACTGCAGTAGTCCACATTAAGGCTAACAAACAATTTAAAAGTTTAAATAGATACTAGAGAAATAGAAATGTAAGCCATCAACTGGATTCGAACCCATGACCTAAGCATTCAAATACAATTTATACTTATCATAAATACTGCGACCCCACCAGGATTCGAACCAAACCCATAGGACCATGAGCCCAAAGCCCTAGCAAGTCCTAACCATTTGTAGAGTAAAGCAACCTTCCTGAACAGCACAACACCGCATGTATAATGAAAACTATCATATCTCAAAACGCCTTACTTATCATGAGTTCAATAACACGAGGAGGGTTCGAGTACAAGACAACTGGGCCGTGAGTCTTACGCCTTTACCACTGCTCAACGTTGCCTCAGACATTTCTCATCAATTTTTCTTACACTTTTGGAATTTCTGATATATCCATTTTATAAACTCAATACACCCCAAGACAGAAAACGATATCATCATTATAGAGGCCACATCCTCATATGTCTTATTTTAATTTATGAACTGTCTTCCCTTCACAAACTCTACACTGACCGTATATCAGTACAGCAAATACTTGACAAAGAGGCCCAAATCTCTTACTCGAAAGGTCCTCAAACCATACAGAACAACTGCCTATCAATCTGACTTAAAAACATCCTCATCTTATTCGATGAGTGGCAGCTGTTTCTCCAAACCACACTTTACCACAAAATACATAGAATTGACTGGAGTAATACATAAAACAGGCTTCAAACCCCTTAAATAATGGAGAAGTACGACCTTAGTTATAAACACATCAATTAGACCAGTAAACAAACCGCAATGACGTGAAAACATTCACCATTGACCTCTCAAAATACATCACAATTTTGACACTCAATAAAAAAGCCAATCGAGTCACTGGAAGTGGCATCGAGGTTGTGTGTGGTCAATAGATAGAGATAACGTCGGAAATGCTGCCAATGTGTTGCCCGTTACATCGTTCAGTGATAAAATTCATTTCTTAACCCTGCTTTTCACCTCTCTTAACCAAATACTATACCAATTCCAAATATCTTAGTTGTTTTCGAGAAGATAGGATACAAAATGTTAAGTCTTCAGAGATACTTGATATAAGTGAAAATATGACACCACCTTTTCCCAAATTGATGGGCCACGAGGCAGTCCTGCTCAAGGTCAAGTCACATGGCGCGGAGACACTGGTCTCCAAATGATGTGGAGCTAGATGTCGATGTCGCCCAGAGGGGTGGCGGATCAGTATCTGGTATTTTGACTACAACAAAGAGTGCGTTATCACAGGGTTGCCATACATCAATTGGTACAACAATACGCTGCGATAGCATGGGGTCCAGGTTTAAATCTCGTCAGATGACGTATTTTTACCTTTCTTTATTATCCTATAGTCCTAGAGTCCTGGACCTTGACAGCAGAGTTCCAACGGAAAATCCTAGCAGTAGAGATGGGATGTTTCAGAAGAGTGCTTGGCATCTCCTACATTCAACATGTTACGAATGAGGAAGTCCATAGACTAATCAAGCAACATGTTGTTCATTATGAGCCTCTACTAAGCACAGTGAAGGAAAGAAAACTAAGATGGTACGGTCATGTCACAAGAAGTAGCGGTCTCTCCAAGACGATCCTACATGGAACTGTGAAGGGAAAGAGGAGATGAGGCAGACAGAGAAAGAGTTGATCAGATAACATCTGAGAATGGACAAGGAAAGACTTTGCTACTACTCAGAGCCTAGCCCATGACAGAGAGCGGTGGAGACATTTGTTCAACGTTCATCGGCTCCTACGTCTCTATTGGTTAGGGGGCAGAAAGAGAATAATCCCATAGATTTTCAATCTCAGCTTTTCAAGGTTGTTGCCACTATTGTTTACAACTGATGTTTTCCTTCTATATTACACTGCATCTAGCAACAACCTTTCCTCGCTTTAAAACCATAAGCCTAAAAAGCGAAGTATTGGGGTTCAGAGTATACAACCTAAAACTTGAAAATCCACGCTTTGTCGGAAGAGGTCAAAAGCTAAGCTTCTTAAGAACACCTAGCACCGCATTATACTGTTCTCTCTGTGACCGATGTTCTACTGCAACGGAAGACACAAATTTTTAAACTATGGACAATGTTGATTTAAATGTTATCGAAAAGAATATAACATACAGCTTTAAGCACAGATAGGTATTGGTATCAAGCTAACACTAGGGAATTATTATCCCCTGAAGGCGAGTTGTATAACGGGAAGTATTGTACACTACATATCCTTGCTTTCCCTGTATTTATAGAAAACAATATAACCAACAATGTAACCACAGTTAAGAAACATGAAGGATATATCAGTGACGTTCGGGCGAATTTCCCATTAAGCACATCCCGATTCAGCAAGATTATGTTAAACTAACTTCTATCTTGCCACACTTGCAGCCGCGAAGATACTCCTGTAAATGACCCTTCCAGTTTTGATCTTTTGAACCATGAAAATAAAAGAGTTTTCCACTCTTACGTTGAAGCAAAAATGGAATTCCCAGCCTTCTTCCTTAATCAGGTTATTACAAGCTTGCAAAGAAAGAATCGAAGTATCCGACCATTGCATAATTATCAAACCATCAATGAAGTCATTTCATAATCAATTTTTCATTTCTGTAATGGTTACTATGATTATTAAATGCAACATTTCTGTCAAGTACATTCATGAACGTACCAATTGGAAACATGCTAAAAGTGAGGTTCTCGCTCCACATTATCATAAATGATCACTCAAAATGTGTCCTCTTTGGAATTGTTCTCTGTCGGAGACTTTAGCATATGCAACAGAAACGTTAAGACCTGATCATCGGCGCTTTTACAAACTTGGGGTCTGGCAGAAAATCTACATACTTATCTGATCGACTTTCTGATTATTGATGTCGACAAATTTAGCCGAAAATCTTTTGATTTGAATCGAATCCCTCAGTAAAATAAAGCCACGACTCCGCCGAAGAGGTCACGCCATTGCTCTCTCTAGCAACAAAAATTTATCTACTCTCGGCAAGCAATATTGCAAAGACAACAATGACAAAAAGTTATCTGCATGCTGGGTAATTATCAAAGGCTTTCCGCGAATAATCTATCCTTCAACAGAGCGATAAGAATGAAAGTCATTCGTTGTTGCCAGGCAAAACACACCGATGTAAGAAAGCCCGGTTTTTTCCAAGTCAGGAGATGGAATACATGGAGTTACGCTGACTGTTTGCAACCCGGATACTGGGAATATCATCCCCATCTTATGTGACAGTACTGAGAATGGTTTGCTAGAAATCTAGAGCATTACTGAATACTGGAAAAATAGACGCCGTAGGCTCCTGTCTCACCTCTTGGAAACATCTTAAAAACTGGTGAAATTCAAAACAAAGACACAATCTCCCACTGAAACCATCAATATACTATATGACGCCTACTTGTAAGAAGACTCTTCATCTGAGTTAGGCTGATGTATGGCTGCGGGGGCACACTTTGTTGTTAAGAGATATCACCTTAGTACAATGAGCATGGTTTCATATGCCATCCTACGAAGAAACGACTCGTGGAAGATAAACCACTTCAAGATCTCTAAATCCAGAAAGGACGATAGGGATACAAGAACAGAAGAAAATTATCGTACTTATCCGAATTACCACGAACTAAACATCTTTAATCAATTTGAATTTTTATTTAACCTCTCCCACATGAACTAGAGGCATCTTAATGCCGTGTAGATACGCTAATGATGCCTATCTATCCGGCTACAATGACGTCCAATCCAGTTTGGGGGTTTTTCTACAAATGGCACAAAATTGTGAATTATAAAGTGGGAAACTACATTGAAACGCAATACGATTATGTATGTTCAAGTCAACCTGTATGCGGTGGGAAAGTGTGACGTCACGATTTTGAACATTTTTGAATTAAGGGGAAAAAACTCAATTTTCATGTTAC
>JAAAKL020009898.1:0-14762 GCA_010016065.2 Carybdea cf. marsupialis auct. non (Linnaeus, 1758)
TACGGTCTCTTGTTGCCAGGCACGTAGCTAACTAAGCTAATCTACATAATAAGAATGTGACAACAGCAACATCTACATCTAAATGTCGTGGCAGGGGCTGTAACACCTTCCGAGACAGGATAAAATACGTGTAGCTTGATTAAATTAACCTGAACCACTCTTTTTGCAGAAATAAAGTCCAAGTATACAAAAGTCTTGGGATTCGCAGAAAATGGGCGTGGGTGTTAGAAGATGCGGCAAGATCAAATAAAAATATGGCACATGCCCCAGTAAACTCGATACATTATTTTCTAGGGTTTTTTGAATAATTTATCATCTTGTAAAGTTATATGGTACGCTACTCTGTGTCCTTAGATCCTGCTAATTACAGCAGGTATGTGTTTCACTGAGCTCAGGCTCAGGTTGGCACTGTTTGTATCGAATTTAAGATATTAGAAACGCATCGCAAATTTAAAGATAGAGAGCTGATTTTTTTAATGTGTTTGTTCCACATAGAAACTAAGTGAACCGAAACTCAAGACTCCGAAGTTGCACTGGCTACATCCTTTATGCCGGCATATTTCCGCTAAATATCTTCCCTCCCTCACCCCCTTGGTGTACCTCTTAGATATTTCCTAAATATTGTACCTATAACAAAGATATAGTGCTTAAGATAATATGGGGGGAAAGGGGTAGGAGATACTTTAGCTGGAAAAGTATACCCCGTCTAAATAGGATTCTAACCCAGAACCTCCGATTTATTAGGCTAGTGCGTTGCTCGTAGACTGAGATATTGAAACCACTTGTTATTGCACCGAAAGATACCAACAGTCGTTTTAAATATCTATAGAAAAGCAGGTTTAAAATTCTTCCCTCATTTAAACCAGCTTACCCTATCGACCGCTTCCCTACTCGAATTCTTACGGATAACTGTAATTACATGTATACAGAATACTATCTAAAACACCTTTTAAGCACCTATGATTATTATGCATCAACGATAACGCTTCATGTAGCAAACAAAAAATAATTATATGTCGGACTAAAATGGTGAAACTCGAGTTCAGCACACCTCAGAAAGGGTAGGGGACACTACCTCCTAGAAACTAAGGACTAAACCCGCACTGAAAATGTTCTACCCCTTTGGCGGCCGATTAATTTTCTAACACACTTAGAAAATAGCTAAAATCTCGTTCGTTTATCGTTGTAAGTGATTAATCCCTTTTAAGAGGAGATCGAGTCCTCTTAATTATTTCCTCCATTTCGATTTACATTTCAACACAATGCTAAAGTTTCAGAAAAAGTAGTGTGGACGAGCCCTAAAAAGTATTGAGTGCATTGTTTTCATAGAACTCGATCCACAAACGTAGAAATTAAGTGTGTAATGCGATGCTGTTTCCCCACTGAAAGGACGTTATCTAGTAGTTGATGGTCAACTCCTGAAGGTGTCCAATATTCTGAGTTGAATAGTATTACATTACCCAAGTTTTATCCCAAAAAGAGAGTGGATGAGTCCGAAAAAACATTGAGTGCATTGTTACCATGAATCTCGATCTACAAAGATGATGGATTAGTGATGCGCTGCTGTTTCGCCCTCAAAGGACAGCTTACTACCACAGGTATTGCCTACTAGTGGATACTTTTTCAGATTAAAGAAGTTTGTCTTATTCCCATCACCTTTCACCTACCATCGCTCTGCAAGTTACGTCCCCATAGGAGTGGAAGTCACTAAAGAGAGACCTCAACTAGCAGATAACACTTTTCAACGTACCTTATAGTAGAAATTAGTAAAACGTTTCTAACAATAGAAGGAAACTCAGACAAAAGTACTGCAATTAAATTCCAGGACGTATTCAAATAGCATCTATAAATATTTTTGTAAATTTATGATGGTAATCAGACAGATAACGCAGCTTCCTGACATTTGACTTGCATGATAAGAGCCCAGCTGTTTTTTGTGGACAGACCAATAACGCATCGGAAACATGTTAATAAACTACTGAATTTCCTAGCTAACATAATTTGTTCCTATTAGTCCATACATTGATACTGTTTCAGTGTCTGTATGCTAGCTGAGGCATTGTCTGAAAAAAGGAACTTAGCATAGGCTGCCTTATTCATGAATAATAGCAGTATGCCTATTGATTCCACAGGGGACATACTAAATGTAGCAGGCATTTCCGAAAAGAATCAAGCTTTGCGTTTGCTATGAATATATCATATCTATTGAGTCATCCAAGTTAGTCAGTTGTAGACAACTATCAGACAAAATCGGAAATGAACAAAAACCACCGCACTTTTACCCACTCTTCTATCTTAGCAGCTGTCTGCTGTAAAACCTCGATGATCATAAATGCAGTTGAACGTAGGCATTCATTTGCTGGTGCAAGTACACACCTATGCAAAAAGGCTTTCAAAATGGGCGTAGTCCTCAACCAGTCACCCATGGGCTCTAAATAGTGTAGAAGGACGACGAAACAGGCTTTATAACGTCAGAGGTCCTCAGAGATGGAAAATATTTTGATTTCTGAGTTACATACATCTCTAACAAATAATCTTGAGGGCCCCAAGTTTGCTTGGGACCAAGGAGTAGAACTCAGGATAAACTTATTTCGCAGAGAGGAGTCCCTAAAATTTGTTAACATCTATTTTGAATGTGTTTTAGTACTGGTGTAATTAGTTTAAAATGAGTCCCTTGTCTACTCTGAAATACCATTTTAACTTCTTGACTACCAGTTAAGTGGGCTTGCAGAGTCAATAGTGGAAATTGGGGAAACCCTGAAACAGCCCTCGTTGCATTGTGAGATGCAATAATTGTAGGCCTAATTTGGATCATGTGCGTAAAAAACTTAACATTTTCATACCCGTGAACGTAAAACGTTTAGGAAAACGAATAATATTTTCTTCTCTTATCCTATAATGAAAGGATGCTCACCAGATACGTGGGAGCTTGGAGGTGCTCAAAGCGATTCACCAAGAAAATTTTGCAGCAAATAAATACGTTGCCTTTTGCTTAAAAAGTCCTGTTATAACTATATTTTGCCTTAAATATCCGGCAGATCGAAAAATAAGTCATATAAATGAAAGTTCCTTTCCTTCACTCCAGAGTAGCTAGTTCTGGTTTTCTTGTACCTCCGGGAAGTCCAACAAGCTTCTAGCCTTGTCAAAGCGCCCCACTTGCCCCTGTTAGCCCAGCTTTTCGGGATGTCCATGTGCTCAAAAAAAGGTAACAATAACGTCTTGTACTTCGAAGTAGTAGTCTTTCAGTTTTCTTGACATTCCATGTCGTCATAAGTGTACCAGTGGCGAGCATGATGCTGTTCCTCCCTCCCATTTGTTATCACAACCTACTTCTAAACGTTAATTAGTGAGCAAATTTAAATAGTGGTAGAGTGAAGGGCCACATATTTCTTAAACATGCCGGATATGTGGGCACTCTTAAATATCATTTCTATTGCATCTGAAGCAGTAGGCAATGGCGTAGGAGGACTGGGGCACATGTCTTCCTGTCCCTCACTCTTACAACCTCACCGAAAATACACAAAATCCACAAAAAACTAAAAGCACTTCAAGCTTAGGCTGAGTAACTCCCTAAAAAGATTTGGCTAGCGACGCTCTTGGCCGTAAGAGGCGTGAGGGCAAGGAGGGGACCTCGTACAGGTAAAATTGTCCCTTATCTAGAAAATATTTAGCATACCACGGAGCCCTTCTTTACGTTTGAGATGCTGCTTTTACTCTGAGTGCCAAGAAATCACCGTAGTCATACGCAAAGGTACATGGGTAGGGCTTCAGTTACTGCCCACACAAGAGACTACTGGACGTAGTTGACGGTGACACTGTTTAGCTTTTCCCTTTCTTCATTTCTTGTACGAGTAGGCCTAGTGTCACCTTGATAGTCAAGGGGTTACGCATTGATATATTGTGGAGATGGAGGGTAAACAGCTTAACCAAAGTACTTCGCAAGACAATTGAGTAGTAAGTTGTTTCTTCCAAAGTGTTTTTTAGGCCTTGCAATTATATTGACTCCACACTTTAATTACCTTTAAATGCATGGATTAATTCAATTCAGCAAACCTGTAATTTACTCTGTCAACACTATTATTACATATATAAGTGGAAACAAGCAGATCCTAATGAGTTTTCTGGAAAATAATTAGAAAAAATCACAGGCTTTGACATATCTGATAAACTGCAATTAATTCTTCATTTCCTCTCTTCTGCATCACACATGAGAAATGTGTACCAAAATTGACGATTTCCTGAGCAGATTCTTGTTTGCAGACCCTAGCCGCGCCTACAATAAGCGTCTAGTCAAGCACTCGTGGACAGTTTTATTTCTAATTTACAAGGACTGCCCTTTTTATTACTGACTCGCCTACTGACATTGAAGACTGCTCTCCTGTAACTACCTTTCATTCTGACATAGAAGAAAATGCACACAAGGTTCGTCTACTTTTGAAACTTTTAGGTTGATCAGATTAGGTCCATACATTTTCATTCGTATGTCACACGTGGCAGGTCACCGTAGGACATAGCTACCTGCGTACCCAAATGCTACGAAAATAGGCAGATCGTTCCTTTCTTGTTTGTGCACGTGCGTTTTAATCTATCTGATCTGCTTTTACGTAACAAGTCTGCATTGAGGAGTTTATAAATGCGCGACAAGCGACGGAAAATGTGTATGTTGATGCCCTAACTCATAAGGAGGCCTATATTAAAAAATTAGTGAATGCACTTACAGTGATGGCCATCATATCTATCATGACGTAGTCGTGCAGCAACATCTGCAGGCAAGAGTATAAAAGACCACTATTATTTTTTGATTTTTACTTATTTTTTTAGATGGGATGTGGTATTTGTTAGTTTGGCATCAGGGTAGTTCTTGAAATCGTGAGACGGACGACGGAAAAGCATTATAAGTAAGGAGTGCTGCAGAGCTCACGGGCTACATGGGCTTCCTTTGCGGAAACGTGAGATCATAGAAATTGATTGAGAGATTTAGATAAAACTTCTGCAAAACAAGGTGAATGGAGGAAGAGTAAAACTACCGTAATACGATCTCGAACTTGCGCTATCAACAGTGTTGGTAGAACCGAGGGGCAAACATTTGCACGTCTCCACCCAACAATCTATAATGATTTGCATACATAGAAACTATTTACATACTTTCGCCAAGTAAATAATGGAGATAATGATTTGTTACATACCTTCGCTCATTCTATGTAGTAATTTTACTAGAGCCATGTTCTACCCATCGGTGCCTCGTTTCAAAACTGAGGCCCAATCAGCCACAACTAGTGATCTCCATAGTTAGCCGTGCGCAAAACGTAAAACGTACACAGTAATAGTTAAAATCCTAGTATAGGTAGATGAAGGCTATGGAATAAATGGTACTGATATCATGGTTATTGGGTAGCAGTCCCCAAATGAATTGCATTAGTGAACATTGGCGTTAGTGCTTCTCCAGCCAGCTTCTTCCCCATTTGTGATGAGCCTTGAGTAACTCCTGCCAGTTGTTCATTTCAATATACATGGATCAGCTTCTTCTTCTCAACTTTAGAATGGTGAACAGAGGTTGGTTGGAAGTTTGCATAGCTACCTTCTCCTGTTTTACTCTTTTCTGTCACTACACGCATAGAATATCTGAAAGTCAACGCATGTGGAATGTACTGCGTTTGAGCCAAAGCCGTGCATATGCGGTACACTGCACACATTTATGTGTCATAAAGCAGAATTTTTAACAAAGAAGCACTCATAGATATGTGCCTACGGTGCATTCTTGGAAATACGTAGTGTGACAAGCTCAAGCGCGGGTACCGGTTAACAATGGTCGCAGCCTTTCCAATGTGGCATCGAATTGCTTTATCGATCGAAATATCGCCAATAATCATACACCCTTAGTATTTGAAAAGTTCACTTCTCACCAGGTCCATGCCTTACAGAGCCATCACCCTACGAGTGCAACCTCTTTCATACATCACTACAGTTTATTGGATGCTAACTACTAATCCGAATTTAGTACAGGCTATGCTAAATTTGCCCATTTGCCACGGCAGACCTGCTATACTTTATGAAACTAATACCGTATCATTGGTAAACAAGACTTAATTCATCAACACTTTCACTACCTATTTTCCGTTTACGTTTCATCATTTTCTGTTCCTTTGCAGTGCGCTTGTAGATAGCAATGATAAGACTTTCATCAGCCGTATCAGTTATAGTTCGTAACATACGTCACTGCATATTACAGTCAAGAAGATGAAGTTAAATGTTCGATTCCTCGTCGCTCTAACTCTTTACATCCATTGAGATGTACCACTCATTACAACGTAAATGCATTACATTCACCATTTCTTGTAAGATCATAAGCTCTCTTTTTAGAGCCTTCTTGTAAGATCATAAGCTCTCTACAGTATTTATCAGTTATCAGTAGGCAGGTGAGAGAATACGAATGCCCAAAAAATATTATATTGTCAAGGAAGTGCTACACTCCGTTTCCTTCCTTATAAATTTATCACGTAAAGTTTTTCTCATTCGTTTTAGAAGACATGCTATGATCAGTGCTATGATCAGTGTTTGGCGAAAAGATTCAGCAAAACAAACAGTCGCACAAAGCCATTGAGAGGTTTTTAACATTAACAATCTTTTCAAATGTATAAATATTTTGTAGTCAAAGTCATCAGAATCCGACACCTGTAAACTGTGTTGATTTTTGAGGTAGGAAAACAAGTTAATCTGTCAGTTTTTACCAGTGTAGATATTGAACAGATTTTGTTAAAGCATTCCAAAGCTTACACTCATTCAAAATATAGTATAGACTTTAACAACTTGCAGACAGGGTAGAAAAGTGCAGACACCGTGTTGGCTTTTTTAATTAAATTGCTACTGGTTTGCGTGAAAGGCCTTTTAAGAGCGGCTAGATATTTCATCATTTAGCAAGATATTTAGTTATAAGGTTAACGAAAAGAATGCTGCGTGGACTTTGTGGCCGTGAAAGAACAAGGGTAGGTTCCAAGGAATACCTTCACAGAATATAAAACAGCTTATTAGTATATCTTAGATTGCATGTCTAAAGAATTGAAGTGTATTTAATTTGATAAGGTTCGTTTAGACATCTAAACAATCTCATGAATTCCTGTTTCCAGCCGTTTCTCTACTAGTAAACAGGCAGTGTTTACGTGTCCGTACGTAACTCTGAAGTGCGTGCATTCGACCAATTTAAGATCTCTTCAGCCTTCTGTGTTCAACTGGGCCTGCAGGAGTAAGTTTTGGTAAGCATTTCACATTTATTTGATATTTTATCAGACAGTTTGTTTATGAAAAGCAACAAATGTTGTTTTGAATCTTCGTTTCTCTTAAAGCAGTATTTTCAGACATGCATACGAACGCTTTACCTTAACAGAAATGCCAATGTCACTACCATCATTTATCAGTCTTATTGTATATAAGGAGCTATTTGTTAATAGATATCCGGTTATCAACTGCACATTTTCCACGCTAAATTTTTAAAAGGAGTGATTAAGGGAGGTGAAGCAGATACGAGTTTAAGGTGGCAATACTCTCACAAACAAAAGCAGAGATATTGCCGATAGATTACAGGCCCTTACATTTACTATTTAATTCATGCGTGCTTCTCGTGTGTTGTAGTACTGTGCTACAATGAGTTTATTATAGCCCTTTTCCGGACTCTAGAGAAGTGGTGTTGACTTTAACAGTGGAATGGTAAGTTCGTCGTAAATGTAACATACTGTTACTTTTAGGTAATACGTCTCCAAATCTTAAAGATAGACTTACTACTCTCCTCAGGATAGTTGAGTATACAATAAAACGATTAAGGTCACAAAAAGTATGATTCGAAATAATTTCTTCTCTTCGCAAAATATGGATCTAGCCTGTTCAAAATGCAAGCACATGGTCATGAAGGCAGCTCATCTTTGTATCCACGGTATGGCTCTGTGGTATTCTCCATATATTGCCATCAGTAAGAATGAGATCTTTAAATCAGAAATACCTAATATCTCAGGATGCAAATTCGTCACCGGTCAGCAGAAAACCTATTGCACGTTAGCATCTACAGGGAGGATTTAAAAAATCGCGGGATTAATGCTATCATAATTCCATATATAGTCGACCAATCATAGGCAAGGATTGCTCTCTCCATGTCTTTCTAAATGGTTTAGCACGTTTAGAATGCTCAATCAATTGCAAATACAAGCATTTCGTTGGAAATTTTATCGATAGATAAACACACAGATAATAACTCACTACTTTGAATTAATGTTATAGAGGATCCCGGGTGGGACAAAAGGTTTAAAAAGGGAAAGACCATCCAAAAGAAATGAAATAACGTAGAGCTTTCTTATTTAAAAAGAGAAATACTGACCTTATCATCGAACTGAGTTAAAAGTCTTTTCCCTTAACACCTCTGCGTTATTTTTCATGTGTGCCAAACTTTCAAAGCCTACTACTAGTCTTTCATAGACTACCACCATATACAAACAGGAAATGATAGAAGCTTGAAGAGCATTTGTTTTTAAACTTTTCAAAAGTCGAACATGGTAGATCTTCTGTCAATTTTAAGGAAAAAATGCATCAAATTTTTAAAAATTTCTGCAGGGGAAATTGTTTTGCAAATGCTTACGTTACTTGAAAATGACTCATTACCAGGACACCAGGGGAGACCCCGTTACAAGTGCCCTTGAATATTTGTACGACAGAACAGGAACACTGCAGCTGCTAGAGGGAAATGCTGACTGTAAATTCCTTCTTCAATTTAACCTTGAGGCCTGAGGATACAAATTGAAAGAAAAGTGAATTCATTTTCCAGGTGTACATTACTGAGGAAATTTTAATTGGTGTCATTTTAACTCGGACATTGCTAAATTAGAGGTCTGTATATTAGATACTTTTTAATTTTTGGTTATCTACAGTTGACTGTCACTGCTACTAGATCTTTGTAGCTAGTTTAATCCAATTGTTCTATTTACAAATTACAGAGTGTAAGCAGATTCTCCTCTGTTCGCGTGCAGAAGAGGTTTTATGCCTAACTTTGTAAGGTTTGTAACTATCAAGCATGGCATGGGCGTAGATTCTGATGGGACAGGGGGACTCGTTCCTCTCACTTTTGGAAAACAGCTAATTTATCCCCCAATTTGGGCCCAGAAATGTCAAATTGCCCACGTTTTATCCTCAAAAAACATAATCTCTGATGCACTGTTCATAAAACGTATGCGTTCACAACGAAAAATACTTAACTTATACCGTAATTGTTCAAATCCCGATCTAACAACGGAAATGATGTAGCTATTATAGTATGTCCTTCTCCACCTAAGGTATAATTATTGATAACTACCGTCGACGTCCGTGGTTCTATGTGAACGCAGTATTACAGAGTTAAGAAAGATAACCCAAATCTCATATGGACACTTTTCTTGAGGGCCTTTTGTCAAATCAAGTTAAGAAAACAAAGAAAAGCTATTTTCCAAAATTGACAAATGCCTCCTTCTTTTTCACTCACGCTTACCCAATGTTTAAAAAGGAATAATTTTATAACGACTTAACTTGGCAATACTTGATGAGCACTGTCTTTCAAAGTTTTACAATATCAATTTATGCAATCTCTTATCATGTCTCCTGATAAGCAGAGACACATCCCCAAAAGAGACACAGGCTCCTAAGGGGAGGGGGGTGGGAAAGAAAGCATTGAGATTACTCATTTAACTAAGCAATTTATTGTCTACAATTTACAAAGTTTTTGTTTATAAGTGGAACTGAATACAAAAAATAATGTTCTAAGTAACCAAAAGGGGTCGAATTTGATACCGCCGCTGAATTTATTTATTTATACCCCTTTGTAGCAAAACGCTTAAAGCTCCTGTCACAGTGAAGAGAAGGTACAAGATATATTCCAGACACTAGCAATTTGGAACTCATTCTTCCGGAAGTGTGATTTTGAGTGTTCATACGGTCACGTCTTATATTTCTGTAGTAACTAATTTGTTTTTCTACTTTAATTTCATATTTCAACGTCCATTGGCTTGGATTGATATACAATTCCAAGTGAGTTAAGCTGTTATCAACTTCTGTTTTAAAACATCAGAATCTCGATATTTCGCTAGCTCTTTGTTTGGCATTGCTACTCAGTCAGTTTTGGCAACGCCTCCAAATTCCACCTCTTTCACCGCTTATAACAATTTCATTTCCTTTTTAAGTACTTGTTCGTAGACTACACCCGATACTTAAAACGTGACTTTGAATGTAGAAGCCAGTATAGGTCTTAGTTTCTTGTCACTCAATGAAGTATTTCTTGTCGCCAGTAAAGTATGTCCAAACTAGATATACCAAACCAACTCCTTCTTGAGGTTTGATCAGTCTATGTATTCCAGCCATTATAAAATGTTATAAGGTGTTCCAGTATGACACAATTCCTTGTAACCCTAGACAAGTTCACCTCAAATGACTATCGTGCGTCTAACCCTATAATATACAGTTTTCTTATTTTTGTATGTTGAGGGGGGCAATATACGGAACACATTCATTCTAGTAGATAAGAAATGCCGCAGCCATTTTCAGAATTCAGAAAATATCCGCACAAATTAATTGTTTGTTGTTTTTTTCAGAAGGCATCGCCGAGACACTTTCACAAAATCAGGATACCTGAGAACTAGCCTTAAAATCGTAAAGGAATTGGCTCTTTGCAGACGCCTGAGAATCTTCCTCTCCCTCCCCTAGACACACATTTCCTTCCCCTCAAGGTATTAGCAAAGCTCTATAGAGAGTTGGTGGGATAAAAAGAAAGACGGAGGATGGAGGAAAACGTCTGAATATGGTATCATGATTGAAAATAACCTTTGTAGGTTCTTTTTTCGCCCATAGAGCTAATATCTTGAGCCGCCGCTAACTGGTGAACTGTTTTAATCGTTAAATGAAACAGACAATAGTCCTGCTCGACCACTGCATAATTTTTTTTGGTGGCATACTCGATTTCTAGCGTAGCCTATTGCCCAGCCAGAGTGAGCAATGTCCTGGGGAGAGACCACATTTACATAGGAATAATATAGGAAGATATTTAAAGACGGATTGCTTTTAAACTATTACTCAAACTATTTAGGACATGCTTAGATACATTTCCTTTTATACTGATTTTTGTTTTGAAAAGTTCTGTAGATCAAATGAGATTCAACAGCTCAATAAAATTCAAATAAATCAGCCACACAAGGTTTCTGGCCTAAATTGCTTAACTTTTCAAACAAGCTGTCAGATCCTTAATCAAACTGTATACATACAGTAACGGTGGTTTTAGAACGATTCTCTCGCTATTGATTTGTCTTTTTTTTAACGTATTTGTTTATTAATTTATTTGTAAGATGATAGTGTAGAAATTGAATTTTACTGACGATTATTTGGTAAGGCAGATTCAAATCAGCCTGACAAATTTTCCAGCCTAGAAAAGACACTGTCTTGGATTGTAAATAGGCCCATTGAGGTCAGTAAATAGAGAGTTAATCAAAAATTTTAAATTGGTTAAAACCACCCTATATAAATCTGCTTTTTGTTAGTTGAATAGCAAGAAACCGTATTTTTTCCTTAGACAATACAAAGAGTCGGGCTATGTCATGTCCATCTGACTAAATTCTTTTAAACTGCAAAAAATTTAGCGCCCCTAACCAATCACATTGCTCTGTAGGCTCAGATTGGCTAACGTTGACCAGCCTGCCTTCTTTCTAACTCTAGGGCTGCAAGTTAAAGACCGCCATTCTAGTAGAATGATGTAACATTTTAGCTTTTTAAACGTCTGTCGATCAATGGAATCCTTCTTCTACAGGAGCCTTTGTGCATTTACTTTATTCACTATTAGGTATTTGAAGCATTGTATGCATCTAAAAGGAGGTCAATAATGTTATAGCGCGACTAAAGTAGTTAGACGCTGATAAAGTAGAACATAATTCTGAGACATAGACCAGCGGTTTCACATAACTCAGCCCAAGCCCGATAACTAATGACACGTCACAAGAATAATCAGTGTCACAGAAAACTGCTATTCCTTGCATATACACATATTTTAACCATCGGGTAAGTCAGGAATGAGGAAGGGGGTAAAAACGTGATTACTTGAAGCATTATCTTTGGATAGACAGCAATGTCGAGGCTTAATCTTATACAATTTCCGTGTGAAATGTATACCATTGCATTCTATGGCAATGTTTACTACCAAGGACATGACTGCAAACATATTTCAGATGAATTACCTACACTCGAATATTCATCGTCCAAAGATCATCCTTATGGGAAACAAACAAGGGATACTTTATACTTAAAGATCTTACGATTTAAGTAGTAAGCTTGAACACATTGCCTATGCACAACCAAAATATGTACGACAGGTAATTGTACATAGGAATTTAATCATCGATAGATTTGGCGAAATACTGCACAGTATATAAAAAGTGAAAAATTATCATATCCACATTTGGTCAGATATTAACTACCTGTCATGCACAAATTGGCACTCACACGCACACCCATACGGACACGAACAAGCACGCGCACATGCATACGCATATTAGCAATGTAATTTCAAAACGATTCTGCTCGAGCAAAGAGCGTATGGAAGATATGCGAATCTATGCAGCATCGGGTATTTGTCTTGCGAATGTCTACCACGTGGATTTAAAATACTGGAACATACACTACCTTGGGCGTTTTACGCTCTAGTTAATAAAACCCTCTCATGTCATATTAGCAAGGAGGTAAAAGTAAACGAACGTGCACTTCAACAAACAAAAAATGTTTTAGAAAGGAAAAAAAGGCACAATCATGCATATTTTTATTGGAGTCCGTCCGCCTTTTGTCTCTTTCCTCTCTGCACCCTACACTGCCCTATTTTAATGTCTCTCAGTGACCATAACTCTAGAACATCTTCAGTGCATGGTCGCAGGTCGCTGTAAGAATGTGTGGAGGGGAGCAAAAGGATTAAACGTGATCAATTTGACATTTCTGGGCCAAAAAGTGAGGGGTTAAAGTAGCGGTTGTCCAAAAGTCAGGGGGACGAATCCCCCTGCCCCCCCACTAGAATCTACGCCCATGCTTCTGTGAACATTTCTTATCTAATACTAAGACTCTTTTCATCTAGTCAGCGCCACAACCAATTCTCTTTTTTTTTGTTTATTTCCTTTAGCTGCGGTTTTTAAAATGTCATCCAATTTTTTAACCTAACAGCACTAATTAACTTCAAAATTGCCGACATTTTTTACTGATTTCGTTGACGTCATTAAAGAGTTACAGAATGATGATATAACATAATTTTAAATCATGTTAAATGCAAAGATTGAGTTATTTTGCATTGTACATCCTCTTTCGGGTACATGAACTTTTGTCGGTTGGCAGTTTCTGTGATAAAGCAATGAGAGAAAACACTCATAACTTGCTTTAATTTTAATTGCTACCCAGCAGCAACATATCTGATCTTGTTATTTGAACGAGATTAATTAAAAATGAAATAATATTGCTTTCAATTGATAACGGAATTTATTATACTTTATAACACACAAGTATTTAATACATTTGCACCTATTAGTTGAACGTCATTGGTAACAAGGAAGGGGCCTTTTTTAAACAAGAGTAAAGAAACCGTGATGAAAGGATGCAGTATCGTGCGCAAGAAACTAAAAAGTGAGGAGGGGACATACTAAAAATATATAAACTGAGGCATCAGTTAGCAGAGTCTGTCTGATATCGTATACTTAAGCATGTTATCATATCTTGCCTTCGAAAACTCATGATATATTTCCCAAATTTATATGCCAGTTTGATTTTTCAATGATTTTGTAACTGGGCAATATATGAGGGTAGCAATATACTTATACAGGGTAGCTGTATAAGTTATTTGATCTTACTCATTTTTAGTTTTGCATTTTTAGCTAAACTGACCGTTTTTCTTCCTTCTAAAATTTTTTTATTTAATTATTTTGAAGAAAAATAAGCATTCCGACTTTAAATGTAGTTTTCTGTAAATAACCGAGGAGAATTCATTTTGAGCGATTGATTGTGTCGAGGTCTTCTTTTTCTAGAGAAATGAGCCATACAAAAAATAATTGCAATAAGAACAACCGTAAATGAGCCGACGAGAATATACACAATACGTCTCTCTAAAGTATTTATGGCGCTATGGATGTTCAGTTCCTTGCAATTGATCTCATCTAGTCCTGTTTTAGGACAGTGAATTTGTCCGTCACACCATAGCAAAGGGTTGATACAACCATAGAATTCTGGGCAATAGAATTGACATGGATGAACTGAAAAGTTATCTGTCTTAAATTGATAATTGACACTATAATAGCTGAGCTCAGGCTTTTTCTCTTGGTGACTATAACTTCTCTCTATTCTTATTATATCGACAGTACAAGAGGTACCTCGTATCTCAACGTACATCATTTTATAAAACACATCCTTTTTAACAGTGTCAGAGTATATTTCAACTGTTTCATTTGCATTTTTTTTCGGACAAATAACCGAAATTAGTTCACGAGAAGAATAAATAAACACACGATCTTCACTTGGACAGATATCTTCATTATGCATTTCACTACCGGCAATCCTGATATAATTTGAATACCTGAGAGCAATAGGTATGACCATATCTTGACTACAGGAGGGAGATTTAATGCCAGAATTACACTCTCGCAAGCTAATTATACCATTACGGCTAAGGGAAGGTAGCATATAATTACGTTTAATGTTATCAGTATACGAATAAGACATACGAAAGTTAAATTCCCGTGGCC
>JAAAKL020009899.1:0-14761 GCA_010016065.2 Carybdea cf. marsupialis auct. non (Linnaeus, 1758)
GTAGCTAGCCTCTAGGCATTTTATAGTTTTTATATATAATTTTAATGTCATTTTAACACAGTTTTAGTCTTTTATATGAAATATATATATATATGATATATATATATATATATATATATATATGTATACATACATTAGCAACTGGCTAGATATACTATTGTTCCTGGAGGGTCTCTTCTCAGTTGGCTGCACCTTCCACTAGTATAAGCAATTTTTGCACACTTCTTTCATGATACACTGCATTGTTGTCACCACGTGGATCATATTTTAAGTGGAAATTGATGATAATGATTATAAAGTTATTTGATATTTGACAATTATAATCTATATCATAATATAGTTTAGAAATGTTATTATAATTGAGCCACCGTGGTCTAGTGGATAAGTTCCTGACCTTCAGATTGAGAGTGTCAAGAGGGTCAAGGTTCAAATGCCAGAAGGGCCATTGGGGATGGTGGTCAAGAAGGGCATCTGATCTTAAAGTGCACTATGCTCCAGTAACAAGTCCCATGTATATTGGCACTGTCTTACCCCATGTATGGGGGGAAAGATGTTAAACTGCAAAAAAAAGGATCTACCATAATTGCATAATAACTCATTTATGGTCCATGGTAAAAAGGCACCTAAATTACTGGCGAAAGGAAAGTTTAATCCTACATCATCATAGATTGACATCCACTGATCATAACAATCATGATGGTTGGCTTATGTTTTTAATTTTTCATTATGTAGAGGGCTCGGAGCCATTGGCATGGAGAGAAGTGTTGCAGATTTACAACAAGTAAGTCAGGGAGTATTTGTGCATAGATAAGATATTGTCAACCTTGAACACATTGTATGTCTCAGTACAATGATGTTGTTTGTAAATGTTTACATATGTAGAGAAACTGCTTTTTATTGCCTGTGTCAAATTTAATATATATATTTTTTATCATGTATTTATTTTCTAGTCATTCTGTATTTTGTCTAGGTGGGTAACTATTTTTGAATATTTACCTCTCCCTTTGTAGCTCTCAAAACACCATCATTAAGACTCACCATCTTTAAGCTCCTTGCCATTTCTTTTACATCCAGGCTAGAAATGGGGTCTTCCCGGACTAAACTAGCTAAATCTGTCTCAAGGAAGGTTGGCACTCTTTTGTGCTCTATGACCTCTCTGTCACCTGATGTTGTATTATATCTTTATATGGTAGTGATCAGGCCTTGCATGAAGTATTGTTGTCATCTATTGGCTTGTGTACTAAATTGTTATCTTAACATTTTTGAATGGGTCCAAAAATGAATCTCTCATGTGGTTAACCCTGAACTGGCCTGCACACTTCAACCTCTGTCTCACCATAGAGATGTTGAATCTTTTTGTATATTCTACAGGTTGAAATTACTGGAGAATTCAGTCTTGTGAATAACTATAAATTCAAAGATCCTTTATACAAGCATTACCATTGACCATTGCTGTGTTTATTTATCTCCATTCTTTCACTCACTTGTCAAACTTAGAAAGATATGAATGAAGTCATTGTTATCGAAGAAAGATCTTAAATTTTTTTGCCACTCAAGTTTTTCTGAAAGAACCTCCATCCCACCCAATCCCTTTATTTTATATTTAAAAAGAAATAGAAGTTGTGGCAATATTGATCTGCCTGTTAACATTTGAAAACATTTTTCCTTTGATGTTTCACTGGCAAGTACTCAACAGCAATATAATATTTGGATTGGTATTATCTGAAGAAATCAGGTGGATTGTTTTATAGCCAGGATCAAAATGTGTCTTGTGAGATTTAATTTTAAGAAAAACAAAGATATGTTCACCTATTGAAAGGAAATTAACATGCTTCAATTTATGGAAAAAATGTCCATTTGATGGGATACAATGAGCTCAAATATCGTAAGTAAATCCTTTCAAGAAGTATGCCTATTGACAAGAACTTTGTTTAAGAAATTTCTCTAGTTGAAAGTACACCAACAAACAATGAGTCTGTTGAATAGTTTGTTGCCCATAATGGTGAAATACTTGGTTTCAAGTTGATGGCCTGGATTATGAACACATGATACAAGTTGCAAGTAATACAACTGAAACACCCTAATTCAAATGTGTAGGCTTCCCAAATGTGTGACTACTCAAGTGGCTCTGCTGCCAGCCAGAGACTTCCATGGCCAGCGTGTCAATGTTGGTACAGTGTAAGGAATCAGCAGCTGAAAAAGGAGATTCTTCTCACAAGAAAACCAAAATCACGTCGTTTCCTTGTTAAGTCATTGACATTCCTAGCTTTTCTCTTTTCTTTTACACCATATGACATACATCTACATTTCATTTGCAACACATTCTTCTTCAGTCATTCTTTTCATTGTGTGTTGAAGATGAACACATTTCATTGCCTATGCATTGGAAAAAATAAACAAGGATGTTCTTGCTACTTTTTGCTCATGGGGAAAGAAATGGAAAGTGCATATTTTTAGGGAAGAGTAGATCAAACTATTAGACTCAAAGGTTGCTGGCTTAACCACATTCTTTGAATGGAATTAGAAGAAATTTAACAATTTTGAATCAACACATCACACTTTTTCATGCCCATAATCCATCCTGCAAAAGTGATGGAAGCCAATGTATTGTTTCTGACAAATGACATATCAGGACCTTTTGTTGCCTATAATTACACAGTTTCTCCTGTTTGCTGTTTGATGTATGCTTAAGGTTTTATGGCTGATTTTCTGTTCACATTAGCATAGTGTTGATGTTTCTCAAGTTAAGTGAGTGAACAAACCACACAAAATTGTTGAAGTTGATTTAGAATAATACCTTTTAAAGATTTGGTCCTATTGAAGCTCTCATATATATCCAGGAAAAAAATGAAAGTGGTCATGCCACACATGAGATTTAAGTGTTTTAAATACATGTCACATGTATTATCTAGTTATTTTCAATGTTTTGACTGGAATTTCCAACATGTGCCCAATGTGACTGGATTTAAATCTACAGTTGCAAGCAAGTAAACTTCCTTTGTTGAATGAATTTTGGCTGAATTCAAACCAGAAGAAGCATTGGACAGTGTGTTGCAGTATGTCCATCATATGCTGATTGAGTTTGTTCATGTGTGGTAGTAAGTTATGGTGAGACTGATGGAAACCAAGATTATGTTGTGCCATGGCATTTTTTTGAAATTGCTTGCAGTAGTAGTTTCCAAATCAAATAGTAAGAGTGGAGTGAGACCTAAAAAGTTTTGGTGTTTGTTTATTAATCTGAGGAAAGTTTTCTGCAAAGATTCTTCTTACAGTGTGCATTCGCTACATAACTACATGAGGATAATTCACTATACTACATAAACAAAAGGCTTAAAAATTTTTTTTGCATCTTTAAAGTTACAAAGTTGAAATTTAGGAAGTACTCTTAAGTGTGAGGAATCATGCCTCAATGTTAGTTTTTTGCTAGTTGCCATAATTATTAAGTAATCGATTATTTAACTTTTTGGTCACTTAAGAGCAGGTGAAAAGAAAAGATGTAGTAAAATTTTTCATTAATAGAAAAGGTTTGGAACTGCAAACCACTGATCTTTTGTTAAAGCAACATTTCTGTGCAGCTAGTATTTAATCCACTATCTAAGACAGAACTTTCTACAATGAGGTCATAATATGATGATGTCATAATATAATGATGTCATTGTTACCACCCTTCCCATATCTTGTGTCTGCACTGGGCCGATGTTCACTGTAGTGCACTGGTACTTCCCGGGAAGGAACTTTCCTCTCATCCCACTTTGCATGCGGCTCATGATTAGCAGCTTGTTAATTTGCAAAGTCTTAGGATTCTATATTCTCGTAAAAGCATCATCAATTCCTCCTTTTCCTATCCTTAAATGTTTTCCATGTTTTTAGTTTGGAGATAAATGCTCCTTTTGTGTTTTTATTAAATGTTACATCTCGCTGCTAGTTGGTGCCATTTTAAACCAGCCTGTCTTTGTTTGTCAGATTTCAGATTGGGCCACAGGGCAGTAAAGTTGGTATTTCTAAAACTTTGATACATCACAAAAAGGTCTATGCAGTGGCTTTGCATCATATAGCCATACTGCATCATGCAAAGTGCACTTTCATGAGTAGTACTAACAAAAATGCATCTAGTTTAAAAGCAGCTGTAGACTCCCCTATGAAGTTCTTAGTTTGAAAATCACAAAAAGTCAATTTGTTTTAGTTTGCATTAGTGTAGTACTTATAGTCTGCAGCATACAAATACATACCGCATTTTAAGCATCAATGTCTTTTAAAATCACCTTGGACCTTTCCAATTGCTGATTGAATAATTGTAAAGTTTGTGGATATTTATGGATGTAATCAGAAACTCAATTAATGATATACAGTATTGTAGTCATATGGAGGACCTTCTGAGAATCAATTTCATTCAGAAATATTGATCATGACTTTCTTTTGTAGACACCACCGCATAAAAGGCTGAAATTGGGTGGTTTGGGTAAGTAGCAAAAATTTGTTCTGTAGAGTTATCAAATCTTAACTTCTCCCAAAACACACCACCACCACCATCATCATCATCAGCAGCAGCAGCAGCATCATCATCATCATTATTATTATTGTTGTTATTATTATCACCATAATCATAATTATCATCACCATCATTATTATCACCATAATCATTATCATCATTATCATCACCATAATCATCATAATCATCACCATAATCATCATCATCATCATCATCAACACCATTATCACCATAATCATCATCATCATCACCAATCACTATCATCATCGTAATTTTCAACACTGTTATCATCATTATCTTCATGCTCTGCCTGAAGCTTTTTATCTTCCTTTATATCATCATTTCATCATCAAGCTTTAAACCTACTTCAAGTATAGCTGCTGATGAGGTTCAGCACTTCAGCTGGCTCTATATTTTTACAAAGGTTGCCACACAAATATGGCTTCCATAACCCAATTATTCCTTCTAGTGATAATAAAGGGATTTTATTAAGTATTGTGCTGTAGGTATAATTGCATTTTTTGGTTATGCATAATGCAGAGCAGGGTTGAAACACAATTTATGGATGTCAAGGTACATGGCTGGGTAATTTCTCAGAGTGATTTGCATAATGAGCAACTGTAAAAAAATGTGAATAATTATCTTCTATAACTGACCAGGAGAGAAATTTTTTTGAGATATTTAAGTATCTTCCTCAATTTTAGATAATCATTATAGGCAAGGTCAAAGATCAAAGCATTGGCTACCAGATACTACTTCATTATGGAACTATGTGGTGAGAGGGAAACGTGAACGAGGTTCCATCAAGCAGGTGAAAACCAGTGATATGGATCAGACAAAACCAAAATCAGGTTTTCTAAATTTTGATAAGATCTATGATGCAAGGAAGTACGAAGAGACCACAACGGGCGATGAGAACACAACAACTGATGTTAGCAATTCAACCATCAATGAAGCACAAGTTGTTGGCTCAACAAGAAATGCTGAAATAAGCAGACAGATTCCAGAGTCATGTAGGAGACTGGTAAGTGGCTTTATTTATTATTTACTTGCCAGTTTACATCCTTGGTGAGTTCTCGTATCTTATTTCTCATTGTAACGTGTCTGCAATAGGCCATTCCCCCCCTGATATCACAGACCAGAAGTCCGTTAAAATTTTGTAAACAAACGAGGTCAAGACATTGTAATCCAAAGCTGTTACAGCAAAGTAAACACTTCATTTCTTCAGTTTCTAACTGTTTAAGGGCAGTAAATCAATAATTTAATGTAGCTCAAAATATTTTGGAGCAGACATATGCATAAAGCATAACCGTTTGGTACTAAATTAAGCCTTGAAATTATCTCATAATACTACATTTGATAAGTCTATTTGCATGTAAGGGAAATGTTGAACTCGACTAAACATAGGAGAGGCAAAAGTTGATACTGTATTATAAGTAAGCTGACTTGAGGGAAATGTCGAACACATCGAAGTTGCAATGAACTAACCCATTCTCCCAGATAGAACTGCATCTCAATGTAAACGTTCTTACAGTGTCATTGAGCAAGTCTTGTTCCCCAATGAGATGGGAGACAAGAGTGCAGAATCTTCGACAATGCATTTACATGTCTAAACATAATAAGCAGAAAGAAAGCTTGAAACTGGCTGGATAAAGAGCCCCTCAGCTTTCGTACTGAAGCTGAACGGCAGAACGTGTTCACTTTGTGTCACAGTGTGTGGCGAATACTCAAAGCTTCTGAAAGTGGAGCCCAGGCTATGTGTAGGCCTGTTTGGGACTCTAAGCTAAACATGCCTTTGCAAGGGACACATTGTGGACAAAGATACAGAAAATGAGGGCAGTATTTTGGTAGAGTCCATAAGAATACATCACTGGTAGGCTTGCATGCATTGTGAATTAAGGCTGACCTACTCTTTACACTGTTATTGAAACTGCTGCTGACATGAAAGAACACCGTAAGATAGCTTGTAAATATTTGATAATTGTTTTATTCACAAAATATTTTATAGTAATGAAATAGTTCCTTTCAGTCGACCTAATCAGCATTTTGATTCATGTTGAACAGTCATCGTCAACCATTGTTCATTGATGATTTAAAATCAAGATTTACAGCTCCTGCTTCTCAATCAGCAATGTACTGCATTGTGTCCCTGAACTTTTACTCTCAATTTCTGTTTGTTGGCTGCAAATATGTCATAAAATGGAACTGCTATAATCTTCAAATGAGAGATGAAAATACAGTAGTCTGGCCGTAATCTTCTGAAATCTTTCTTATCTTGATGAACACTCGGGAGACGAGCAAATTCGCTCATCCAGTAATGTGATTTTTTACATTTTTAAAAACTATTATCACCCTGTTCAAGGGACGAAGCCACTACTAGGAACGATGTTACTTTTCCCCTTCAGACAACTATGCATGCTTGCAGTCCCCTCTCTGTTTTATCTCTGGCAACATAGTTTCCCACTTCACAAGAGCAGATGACAGATTGTTTAATTGATGTTATTTGAGTGACAAGCTTGAACATTGTATAAAATGTGTCACAGGCAAGATATAAATAAGAACTTGATTTATATTAAATAAAATATATTAAGTTCCCTAAGGGGTCTAAACATGGGTTGTAAAATGGAGTTACCTGCTGTATGTTTTGGAATAACAACCCCTCCTGTTTCAACAGTTCCTTATGTATGCTTTCACCCTTCGCCAGTTTCAATAGGCTCTCCCTGAACAGAACCACATTAACAGTGTCATACAAGATACGTGATGAAACTGATGTAAAGTGCATACTGCTGCAATGCTAAATAAGTTTTTATTCCTGAGTATTGTGTAGATACGGGGTTTGTGTAGTAGGGGATCAGGAAGATATCCCAAAACAACTCACGAAAAATTTATAATCATGCGGTAAGACATTAAGAACTTTAAAATATATTTCAAATAATGGGAATATTCAGTCAGATACAATCAGATACATCAATAGAAATATCTCCCAAGATTGATAAGAAGGGGGTTTGGATAACAAGACCCTGGGTGAATTTTTTTTTCAAAAATGAGTGGGGATTGTAACTGAACATGGTCAACGTTCAACTGTTGATCTGACTTGTAATTTGTTCATTTAGTGGAGTGCTAGTGTAAGTGTGACAAGTTAACTTTTGTTTCAAGTACGTTCCACAAGGATACTTTTTAAAGCAATCTGAACACATTTGTTTGTGAAAGTTATAAAATAGAAGTTTTAATGTTCTCCCATGCGCAGGAAGGTGAACCGCCCATATTTCTTTTATGCTTCATGAAATAGGTTCTAGTAATTTAGGCTTAGTGGTGGTTTGGTATTGGCTACATTGGGTGTTAATAACAGTCTTTGAAAGAAACCATTGCTGGCTGCCAGCGTTAGGTATGGTAGAGTCGCTTAAAGGAAAAACAATATTAATGAGACACTAAAAATGTGAAATTTAACATCATGTTTCCAGAGTCAGCGGAAGTGCCAAGTGAACAACTGACAAAAATAAAACTTGCTTATAGTATTCGACGTGTTATTACTCTAAAAATCAAACAGGTAGTGTGAACAAAATCTCATGCCATATCATATTTGAAAGAGCAAGTCAAAAGACAATATATAAAAATGAAGTCTGGATGGCAAGTTTTGAAGGGGTATTCTTGTTAATTTTGCAGAAAGTTTTACGGAGTCAGGACGTAGTTGGTAGGGCACATATTGCGGTTACGTTGGCCACAGGTTCAAATCCCTGTAGCAGCATTTTTTTAGCATCCCAGTACCTCTCTAAACTGATTATTTTAAACCCTTTCTTCTTGATGATACTAAGTCAGACCTAAGTTCTGTTAAGTAAGCACCATGATGTGGATTTACAATTGTGACTTTCTGATGTGATTAACAAAAACAAGCATTTTTTACAAATTTACTATCATTAAGGCAATTACATATCACATTTTCAGTATGAACGTCGGACAAAAGTCTGTTGAATGTACCCAGGCCTTGCTTAACCCTCACATCGGCAGTCATATAAAAGTGTAGATCTACGTAACTTGATAATTTTAAAAAGTTTGATTTGTGATCTATCCGTACACTGATCGCCTGTGTTATATATTTTATTATGCGTCCTTGGAAATGTAGTGTTCAACTTGTGAGTATTGCAGGTTGTCAAGAATGTTAACTTTCCTCACGTGTTTCTTTCAGCTTAATTCCAACCGAAGTAAAGTTACAAGAATTGTTGATGTAGACAATGATGGAGGTATGAGTTATTTCTTTACTAAAGATGAGGATCATTGTAAACAAGATAAATAGATTCCAGATGACGTCGTTGCATACTGTATGAAAGAAGGAATAAATAAAAAGAAGGAAAATATAATTATAAGAGAGAGAGAGTGGTTGTCTGTTCCCCTCAATATGTTAAAAACTCATTGATAGCTGAACTATATTTTTCCATTGGTTGACATCGATTCTTGGTGTAATATTTTTATTGGTATCGTCCAAAATATTTTTTCTTACCCTTCCCATTTCGCTTTTTTGCAGGGTTAATAAATCGACATTGTTGCGAGGTTGTGAAAGCTTCCTTTTTCCTTTCCTTTCCTTTTTAATTTCGATTTTTTCTTCGATTTCTTTCTTAACTTTCGAAATTTGTTGATTTGTATCAATCCATATTTGAGAACCTTTGTAATCCAACGTTGTTAAGTGGCTAATGATTTTGTGTTTACTCCGGAACATGACTTGCAAGTAATGAACCACTGCAGGAAGTGGTTACCGTTTGGGGATGAGGAGACATGAGAATAGAAAAGCAACCAGGGATTCTTTAACATGATAATGAGCTCTTACAGCGAAGCAGATATTTGTTAACGTACTGTCTCATTTATCCAGCTCAACTTTGACATTTTCGACAAGAAACAAATTGGTTTGTACAGGGACGACGGCTTGGCTATCCTTAGAAACAAAACCGGGAGTGTCGCTGTTAAAAAAGATCCCCCATCCTCCATTGCACATTCATGCGGACTCTTCCCCTCTACTAAATATAAGTAAACAACTTCCCAAATCAGTTTCAAACAGACTTCCATCCATTTCCTCAAGCATAGTTATTTCAAATTTATCATCGTCGATTTACCAAGAGCACTCTCAGCTTATTTTATAATCTGTAGAACGAATAGGCATTAGCAAGTCTTCTTTATCCAGCTTTCGTTATGTCGATTCCTCAGGGCATAACTTAATTTAACTTTTTGGGACTAAATAACATTTTATGTTGTAAAAATATGCTTTATATATACTTATTTTATTTACATTTGTATTCAGATGCGCTTGAAACTAGTATAGCGTTAACAAAAAGTGTTGACCGGAAGGAAATACAGAGAAGCTTCCTGGGGGTCAGTAAGCTATCAAACGCGACACTTACTGCCAGGAGGGACAGTGCGCTCACATCCACTCTCAGCAACGATGGCAGCAGTATACAACAGCAAAGGAACTCAACCGCTGAAAACGTAAGCGAAAATAGTTTTTTCCTTTTCATTAGCAGACCCACTTCGTTTTGTTGAACGCAGCAGCGAGATCTCATATTTGTCATAAAATGAAAAGAAGCTATTAAGTGGTACGAATGGTTAAATGGGTGGAACAGCAGTTAAATCCATGTCTATGTTTTCAAAAAATTTCTTCAAACGTTACAGCTTACGACACGTTATAGTTGCAATTCATGTAAACAGTTGGATGTGCTCTTATTCAAGAAATGTTGGACAAACGTGTCAAAATTGGGATATTGCTTTAAAGTAGCCCGCAAAATATATGCGTAGGACAGTTAACAGTGGTTTGCCCAGGTCTGTTCTATTGTGTGAGAAAACCGCTTGTTGTCTGCTTTGACGTAATAAAAAGTGCTTTTAGGTCAAAAATTTTTATATTTTGAAACATGGAAATGTTTATGATGATCACCGGTTACATAGAGCCTGGGAATCTTATATGGTTTAAAGTATATACCGAAAGGCTTATTTTCCGCAAGCTGTCGTTATGTTAACTATATGGAATATCTGGCATCCGGTCTTGGCGAAAGATAGTACATCAGTAGAAGACAATTTTATGTCAACACTTTAGAACTTTTTTTTATTGAGTTTGACTAGTTTCTATTGCATCCCAAACGTTCTCTAGGTCATTCGTCTAGAAGAGAGAGAAAGATATAGACAACTCCTTTCCCAATTTACTTCAGTAAACATTTCAAGTCGAGGGGTTAGAGGAGCAATCGCGAGGCCATCTGTTGAAGCAGCTGAAATTAAAAGGTGTGCGATTGTTTGAAGCTGTTTTGTATACTACAATGTATATACATATTGTACTGTACTATACTACACTACACTTTACTTGACGACACTTGACTATGCTATCCTATTCTGTACTGTACTATACCAAACTATATTATGATGTACTGTGATATACGCTATGCTATTCTATATTGTTTTATGCTACACCACACTATAGTATCAGATTGGACGTGACAATATTATAACTTGCTATGCCGCACTGTGCTGTACTGTACTGTACTTTTATAATACTAGGTATATTGCATCATACTGTACTGTACTGTACTGTACTATACTCCATACTTCTATTGTACCAACAATACTCCATCATGTTGTACTGTACTGTGCTGTAAGTATGTTTTACCATCTATACTGCATTATACTATAGCGTACTGTACTGTGCTTTAAAGCTTTGTACTGCACTTGACGATGGGCATTTTACTCTCCAGTTATTGTAGTGTCGAGGGGGTTTTTTGACGCATTTTTTTACTTGACATCTATTATACGGAGGCGAATGATTCCTTATCAGTCACGACAGCAAAGCTCCCGGCCCATATGATTAGGACAACAACCTTGCCAAATTAGTTAAAGTTGTAAGATAGTAAAGGACATATCAATATCAAAAAGTTTTATCTTTGACATTGCTTCATATTTCATCTTTTCTAGACTGAATCGAGTGGATAAAATTCTTCAAGGGTTTTCGTCATCATTGCCTGATACTTCACTTAGGAATTTACAGGAAGAAAAGATGCTGAGGGAAAATGCAAAATTATCTACTGCGTCAACTTCATCCGAAAAGGATTTAATTGTTATCAAAGATGATCGTTCCCCAGGTACGGTTTCAACATCTATGGTCTTATGCTTTAAGTTCAGTGTTTCAGACTCGCTTTACCTGAAGTACCTAGGTATTGTCGCTTTTTTACACTGTGACATGTTTAACTGCGCTCACTCAGGTATCAAGAACAGGAGAATATGTTATAGAGAAGAGAGGATTTGAAAATATCAAAGAGAAAAGGGTAAATGCCACCACCGGGATTCGAACTCAGGACTGTTCTACCAACTATAGCTCAGTAGGTTGAGCAAGACGCCGCGAATGCGCTGGTCTCGAGTTCGAATTCCGGTGGTGGCATTTTCACTTTTCTATAGTATCTCTTCTAACAGGAAAATGCTATATTACAGATTATCTCAAGAAACCTGCAAGACATGTTAGTTTCTCGTTGTCTGTACAGTAATAAAAGATCCATGACACATGGCCACGGACTTCTGCGAGCAAAGAACAAGTGCTTCTTAACTAGTTTTTGATTCTGAATTCAAAGATGCTACCCATTTCGTACGATCGCGTATAGTGCTTTCTGTGTAGATTACCTGGAGTTTCGCGAAACTTATCGCAACAAAGTGCTGTATCCTATTTTGTTCCCCACAAAAACGAGTCTGTACAACAAATTGCCAATTCTTTAATCTAAATTTCAAAAATCAGGAAATCCTTAATGGTACAAAACAAAAACATATAAGCAAATGAAAGATATATCTAAGTAATAAAGATGTTAAAATGGGTTCTTAAAAAATCATTATCTACGGTCGAGGAATTTATTTTTTGTCTTCTTAGACTTCCTTGCATGCTTCGCATCTCAGCAGCCTCTCTTAATTGACAGGCAATAATCTGCCATCATGTTTCAATTCCATCTGCCTTAATATCACTTTTCAAATAACTTACTAGTTTCGTCACTCAAGCCCCTGAGATTTTCAAGGTATTCTTTCAAGTGACTGAACAGAAAGTGTATTTCACTACTCAAATTGAAGCCCAATCGACGATATGTCCCCAACCTCTCCTGGACCTGCGCTATCTAGTTCCCACATTTCCAGTTTCCTATAAATGCTCCTACGACAGTGGTGAGTCCCACCCGCTCATACCCGGTGAATGTACGTCCCCTTCCGGAAGCTGCTTTAGCATGCATGTATGAAAGTTCTACATCATGTGTTTCTTCTAAATTAGTCACTCGCAAAGCAGCGGAATGTACATGACGTCCATCAGTGGACACAGTGCCCATTCCCATTGAGATAGAAGTATTATCGCCTATTTTGAAAATTTTCGATGTAATCCATGATGCAAAGAAAACGTCAGGAAATTAGACGGTTTATTTTATGAACATGATGTAAGTGTTGGCATGGAGTAGACGGTAATATTTTGTGAAAGTAATCACATTTTCACTAACGGCAATATGCATATCATGTGCACGTCTTAATGTGCACTGATGAAGTAGCTTATTCAAGCAAGGGATATAGTTCTTCTTGAGTCATTTCAAGTGATTATGGAATTTTATTGCAGAGTTTCAAGATATTTGAATTAAAAACGTAAGATAGGTTTCACTAACTTTAGAATTGAAATCAGAGAATTCATCCTGCTAGGTACTACGCATGCGTTCGATACATTGTGATGTTGTTTGCCCTAAACTGATGACGTATATTCATTGTGTTATTCTCCGTTCTCTTGTAGGAACTGTAAGACAATTTGACGGTGCCGATAAAAGCAATCAGTTAAGGTAAGATTTTACGAAAATGTAGTGAAGTACCAATACCTCATGAATACCTTATTTTTGCAGGACAATGCTGTCCTACTCGGTACGAAAGGGTTTGCAAAGGTAGGGAAGAAGTGAGATCTGGAGGGGTAATGTGTAGGATTAGTAGATGGGTCGGCAAACACATATTTGCATATACGTAGACCGACATATATATATATATTTGTTAATTTTTGACGTCGTTATAATGTCGTTATACGTGTAATAAACATGGAAGAACGAGCTGTTTACAGATCATTTACAGAATTGAAAGGTTGTGCCTGATCGCTTGCCTCATGAGGGGTGACCCTCGCGGCGTTTGTTACCGTTAGTCAAGTCTAGGGTTGAATCTTGATGATGCTATCACCCTCCCTACAAGGGCAGGATTTCTAATAACGGTGCGCTCGCCATTCCTATTATGGCCCGACCTGATTTGCTCTCATGGCCCCCTAGAACTTGGCCCCCTTAGAACTTCACGTTGCACGGCAGCCTTGGCACCAGCCACTTTATATTAACCTCTTGCACGAACCATTAGGTCTCTTTGATTAAATGCTGTAGAGAAGAAACATTTACGGATTTTAGTACGATAAAGAATACTGACATTGACGATGTTCGTTAAGATAACTTGAAGACCTATCCAACAGAGAATTTGACCTCGAAGCTGCCGTACACATAAGAATACAAGAAAAGTGTAGGATTTAGTTTTTATATGACAAGGATTAGCTCAGAAGGAGCGTTACAAGGAGCGTTGTCGTTACAATAAACTTGCCTTATTTAAAAATTTTAAGCCTGGAAGTTAAACAATTATTTTGAAGACCTTTCATGAAAATTGGGGGTCTGTATCGCCAATCACTGAGATAAGGCATAATTGTGCTTTGTGTGATTTTTTGGTGTTATTTCATTTATTTGTTTTGTAAGGAAACGGTCTGTATCGGTAATTAATTTTATTGTAAAATGAATTATTTAGGCAAAGCAAACCGGAAGAAGAGGGTATTAAAATCTTCGACAGTGACTGGATTAAGAAATGGTACGTCTTCATTATTACTTATCTTGAAATAATAACTTTGTGCAGCAGATGTAACACTTGCTTTAATTACATTTACGCCTGTACTGGTTGCAGTAGGGTGCGGTCTGGCGCCACCTTTGTCCCAGCGTCAGGAGCAGGGAATAAATGATTTTAGGGTTTAGTTAGATGCAATGAAATTTTTCAATAGCATTTACTGATAATAAGCGTTAAACATCCTCATGGTGAAAGAGATTTGTTACAATATTATTCCTTCATATACATCCCGGTTCTCTTAAAACATTAAAGCCACCTCCAGCATTGCGATCCTAGGTCATGGAGGTAATTATTTGTTTCTGTTGTTGTTACATTTTGTTACGTCTTCTAAGCCGCACATGGTCCTCCTGCACAGATTGACAAGGCTACACTGTTTGGTTGGAA
>JAAAKL020009900.1:0-14760 GCA_010016065.2 Carybdea cf. marsupialis auct. non (Linnaeus, 1758)
AGTATCAGACATTAATACCTTGCTGGTCCTACAGAAAAGTGTTAAGACTCAATAGATACAAAAAAGAACCACCTATTATGATGATTTTTCAAGAACTATTTCTATCTCTATTATTGGCTTAAGGGAACATTTAATTAAAATATTTGGCAGAATCATGTATCAACAATCCATTTTGAATACATGAAGTGTTTAATGCGACCATGTGAGAATTTTAATATACTCTCCAGACCTTACCACAAAGGATGTCAGGTGGTAGACGTTAAATATTTGTCATTCCAAACTCAACACATGGCCTTCAGAGAAAACTAAGGAGGATGAACCGCTTTTATAGTGAGTTGAAAATAATTATTTCAGGTTTCGAGGGAGCGATATTTTTCTACATCGAGATTTCTACGGTGACTGCAGTCTTAAGAAATCAGTGTATGCGGAAGATTGTTCAAAGTTCCCTACACCGCTTGCATTATCTAGGGTCGTAGTAACTGGGGAAAACGGGACTTGCCTTCGATGCTCTGCTAATATTTGGTTACGTATGAATTTACTGGTTACATTTACTAAGAAAATAGCGGCCTGTGTCCCTCCCCCAGCCCCCACTTTTAGAATCGTTTTCTTTGGCTCAGTTGCAAGAAAAGAGTAGTTAGAAGGAGCCAAAGTAGAGAACCGTTAGTGGAGAGAATACATAAGGAAAAGAAAGCCAAATATTTGTGACACCTGATAAGTAGAGGCAGATTAAAGAAGCTGCTTATGGAAAATGTGGAGAATTGACGGGAAAATGTGGAGAATTGACGGGAAAATGTGGAGAATTGACGGGAAAATGTGGAGAATTGACGGGGAAATGTGGAGAATTGACGGGAAAATGTGGAACACGAATATGAGGCCGAAGAGGAAGTGGAGACTGATTAAGGAGAGTAGACGGGCAAGAAGTGTTCGGTTGCAAGAAATCGCAAGAAAGAGCACTGGTGATGAGTAAACACAAATCTGCAGGCGCAGATGCGATTGCCAGGTAACAGGTACTGGGATAATGAGATAGATTGGGGACTCTGGGAGCGAGCGACGGAGTGAGAAAGGGGAGCTGGGGGACATTAGCTCAAAACTTCCGAAATGCCAAACTCTTAATTTGTCCAGATCTCACATTATAATTGTGGTTTCTTATAAGAATAATTTTTCGATAGATTAAAGTCGTGGATCTTATGATCATGAATTGAACTTTTTCTTACTGGAAAAAAATTGGACTGAAAGTGAAGTGTTAGGAACAACAATTGGTACTGCGTAGATTCCTGCGATGTAAGATAGAGTTAGCAATAATTTTGCCTACAATTTTAAAAGTTTTAATTGTTTCATAACAGGGTGTGGTTTATTTATATACATTTGTGCCCTCTCTAGTTTAAGAAGACTGGCAACAAATCTGGTAACAAGACACTATAGTATTAAATTCAGACGAAATTTTGTTTTTTTGGAAGTCATAGCACTTGTTATAGCTGCAAATGCTCAAAACTGCCTGAAAAGAATATGGGAAAATTGTTGGTATCGCATATGTTGACAATCTGCTATTGTCAGACAGATTATTGAAAGGTTCGTATGCATCTGAAGTTTCTTTTATCATAAAATATTTTTTGATGTCCATAAAACATGTTAGGATGATTATGATAATTTAGTTCTTAAAAGCGACTTTCGTAGGACGAATGTCGAAATTACCGTAATCAAAAGTTCATGAACGTTTGCCCGCATCTAAACAAAAAGGACGTTATCTTGGAGTGAAGACATATTGACTTTTTATCAAAGTGTACTTCCAGATGTCAGAATTTTTTTTGTATTTTGTTAATTGTAAAGACCTAAAAAGCCCCTGTCTATTCTTTTTGCCGTATGTTGAGTGTATTTCACGTAAAACCGTCTAAAAGAGCAAAAAACGGTCTGCACTGTTGGCAGCCGACATGTTTGTCTCCTACTGAATTTTTTAGCATCAACAACTGTTTTCCGGTTCCTTAAGGTGTCAGATTTGTTCCTTATGACGTCGAAAATTGCCTCGTTCAGGGAAAACTTCGTGAAAGAAATGCATACGGAAAACTGCACGGGAGACCAAAACTAACGTGGCAGTTCTATTCTTGTTTCTGACCACTGGAGGTACACTTTTCATAGGCTTTTTCAACGGATTTACAGAACCCTAAATGATGTTGATTAGTACAAATACACAGCGTCAATTGAGCACTCCGAAGTACGATTAGATCATTCCAAAACACCGCTGAGTATTCAGTCATGTCTTTCCTTGTTTGACCCCACTGCGACAGTTCAACTTTCAAGAGCGTCAAAAAACTCGCAAAGAACATACCGATTTTGTGCAACCTGAAGGAAGAATTCACGTGGCCAAGTGTAAAATACTTGCTAGGCTGGATCGCCGAGGTTGTGCAAATTATCACCATAAGTGTAGGTAAAAGGAAGGGAGTGGAGGTTCGAGGTCTTAGTGCTGGCATTCCTCCTGAAAAATAGACATGAGTCGAAGCGCCTCCAAGTTGTTCGATGCTGATCGAATGGGAACAGTTTCGTATCTAGGTAGAATAGTTGGTCCTTCCCTATGTTTGCGAAATAGCAACCCGACTTCCCCTTCAACCACTCAAAAAACGATTTTTAAAAATAATAACCGTAAATCTACTGTAAATAAGAGGACAACCAGCATAGGTAAAACCTGGTAAAACCTGGTAAAAAACGTGAGCAAAACCTGCACACTCAAACATTGCATACAACCTGAAACCAGAAATTATGAAATCCTCCATAATCTATGCTGAAACATCAAGCTCCTGCTCACAAAAATGGCAGGAGTTGAGCTCCGACATGAGCCAATATGGGCATGCGCATAACTCACCAGCCGATAGATTCATTAGCAAAAACATTAGGACGTCATGCCATCTAGGGAAGAGAGGACAAAACTCTTGGTGGTATATTTTGGCACTGACTCATCTGACCATGGTGTATGGCAGACTTTTGTCCTACAAAAACGATAAAAACGGTGAGAGATCAGTGTTACGATACTTATTAGACAATACATAGATAAATATTTATGAAAATTTACATGGAATTTGTTGTCAAATTTATTTGAAAATTTTTACTCCTGCCCAGCAGTACAAGCACAACCTGTAGCTACGTCACTGAATAGGATCTCATCTTTTACTAAAAACAGAAGGAGTACACAACCTTCCTCTTAACGTCAAATCGACAATCTCCAACATAAACACATGTGTTGAAGGATCAGACAATCCTTGCGTGATCAGCAGTTTCAAGTGACCAGATTGATATCAAACGGTCGAAACCTGTGAGACTGTAGTAAGACATCTGTGTTCCGAAATCCCGATAGTGAAAAAATTGTAAAGGCACGGCAAATTTACTCAAGGTGTCCGTTGTTGAAACTATGTCTGTCCAAGCAAAAGCTGTAATTAAGATATGGTGACCCTGCAAAATACCTTGGTTGATGTTATGATTACGAGATTAACCACAGAGCGATAATAGTTACCAAGGCTTACTTGGTTGATGGGGGATTGTTATAGGCATACGCAGATAGGAATCATATAGTCATAAGAATTATAACGGCGTATGAGTTTTCGTAAAGTAAAGTACCTTATGTAAGATACGGAGACATTGGAATACGGCCTAGAAACACATTTTTACAAGATTACATCTTTCGTCAATATCGACATCAATTTTTTAACGCTTACTTAATCATCCCATGGAGTTTGAACCCATCATGAAGACGTCCGGCTCGGAGATCCATTCCGTCATGGCTTATCTTTTGTCGACAGACGTCGATGGGTTCAAGGAGGACGCCGCCCGAGCTTCGTGAAGATACATCAAGAAATGGAGGAGTAGAAGCAGAACATAAAAAACATACACACACAATACATCCATCCATCCATCCATCCATCCATCCATCCATCCATCCATATTATTATTGCTGTCATCAAGGCCATTCATGACCCTCAGCTTGATGTTGTTGCATCTGAATCTACAAACATGTTTATTATATTTGCTGCATGTTAGACCATTCTTGGCAAAGAAACGCAATCGCGTCCCGTATAATAGAGCAAACGTTATGTAGCCTTACAGCACCCCAAATATCCAGCCAGAGGATAGTCGGGGTGTTTTTTAAACTCTTAATACACGGAACTTATGATTGGGAAATCTGATAGGCTTTTTCTGATAAGCCTTAATATTCAGGTGAAATCATGTATCCATGGCGCTACCAAAAGGAGGAAAGTTTGTTTGTCTGGCAAATAACGATGTGGAAACAAAATAGCAAATTTCTTGATCTAACAGACATGTTTTTTACGTTTACTTCACTCAAATTTCAGTTCATTACGCTAAATTTGTAAATATGAAAGTTTATTTATTGTCGGGGTTTGTAGTAACGAATTTATAGAATCCTAAATGTTTCTCTCTCGTTGATAGGGACCATATATTAGTGGTAAAGCATTGTGATGTGCAACTACGGAGACCTTAGGTACGATTTCCAGTGCTCCCACCATCCGAAATACATGTTCCTGACATCATCTTTTTAACATTTTAAATGGTGACCCGAGAGGAGAATACGCTCCCCAACACACAAGTCCCAGCATTGGCTCCGCAAACACATACACTCTGTAACCCACAACGCCTACAGCTACACTCATACTTCACTGTTAGCGAACGGAGACAAACAATCGCGCCTCATGTCTTTGTCTGTAAAAGATGTCATTGTACTAAAGGAATATAAAACAAAAAATCTCATCCTAAATTCCTCTCTATTGTAGGTAGGAACCGTAGTTCAGTGACAAAACATACTGAGTAGCTACAATAGAAAGAGAAGCTCCGGATTGCCTGCTAGATGACAAAGGAGAGGTGACCTTATGACGCTAAAGCAGAGGACGCCTGCTTAAGTAATACAGGGAGGAACAATGAATAACCTTTGGACATTCGGGTTGGACTGACGTTTGGGATACCCTAGCGAGTAGTTTAGGGTAGATGTTGCTTTTCGAGCATCACCCCTAAGTGGTGGAAGGTAAATGTCGGAACCTTTCCCTGCCTGGGGAGTGTAAAAAGAGTGTTTACTACATTTCCTTGCAATAAAAAAGTTGGACGTTATCTAGGACTATATAGATTAAACTTTCCTGCATTTCCTTGTAAAAAAGCATAATCCATAACTATATAAACTTTGAACGATAGTAGAAACATAAAAATGTGTCACCTCTGGGACTCAAACTCGTGACGTATTCACGGTTTATGCTATATCAACTGAGCTATCGGAGTTCCATATCGCATGCCACATTACCTCCCAACTCTCCACCGGTGGCATCTGAAACGATATCAATACTTGGAATTCAAGTTGAGGATTGAAGCATGATTCTTAGCTAGATGAAATAAGACTTAATGGCAGGCCAAGAAAGACGGGGAGAACTTCACCGGCACAAAGTATGCGACAGAAACTTCCGCCGGAAAGTTCCTATCCTAAAAAATAATCTCTAAACATCTCTAATCATCTCTAATCATTGTTTTAACCGCTCAAAGAAGGGTGTGATGATATGGTCATATCCTGCGCCTGCTTCCGAGTCATCCAACCCGCGCGGTCCTGGATTTTAGTCCGTCTACAGCAGGATGGAGACGCCCACGAGGTGCACCTCGCAGTCGATGGCTTGGTGTCGTCGCCAAAGATTTACGATCCTGTGGAGTGCCTCTATCTCAAGCAGAGCAACTCGCTGCCGATCGTCAGCACTGGCGAGCGCTAGTGTTTCAAGTTGGCTCTACGCACTTAAGGTGCTCGAGTATAAGTGAGTGAGTTCTTACTGATGGCCTCAGTCAGTTTGTCCACCCCATAATCCTCTAAAGCATCAATCATTTCTATGACTACTCCATCCGGTCCATCGGCTTTGTGCTTCCTCGTCATTCTAATGGCTGTACGTATTTCTGACATCAAGGTGTTTGGTCCTTCAGGTGAAAATGGAAAGGTCGGCATTACTCTCCTCACATCATGAAACAGTTCACCGATGTATTCAGTCCATCTGTTCATAATACTTCTCCACAAGCATGGTCAAATTTTTTGGTCTGGCACATTCAGAAGTTGAGTTGCCTGACCTGCTGCCTGAGATTTTGTTAATGTTCCTGTAAACATTGTGATACTGACCCTAGATCTCAGCCCATTGTTCATCTAACCACTTCTCTGCACTCCTCCTTGATTAGTCTGTCCAATGCCCGATATTCGTTGCGTTCTCTTTGCTTGATTTTCTGTCTCTCATCTTTGCCAGAATCTGTTCTGTCATCCATTTTGTTTCATCCCTTCACCCTGCCCCCCACTATCTTTCTTTAAAACTTCTTCGGCAGTTGCAACCAAGATGTCCATCATTGTGTCCTATGTGTTCTCCTTCCCTTTGTCCAGACGTCCTTCCAAACGGCTCCTCACTTTAGCGGAGTACTCCATACGAATCTCAGGCATGCTGAGCTGCTGAAAGTGCAGATTCTTTTTTCTTTCTGCGTTTGTGATCTTCTTGAGCTTCCATTGTAGTGTACGCACTGTCGCTACGTGTATGTTTTTGCTTGCTTCACTCCTCTTTCAAAGTGGCTATTGATAGCGATGTAGTCGATCTGATTTCTTGTTTTGTCTCCAGGACTCTTCCATGTATAAGGACGTACAGGGTGGTGACAGATGACATAACACCTGTACTGCACCGCTGCTGCTCAGTTCAGTGCTCTTTTAGTCATCTTCTACAACACGCAGAGATTGTTATGGCCCCTTCCTCTGGTCCGTGGGGTATTACTACGGGTGTTTTTACCGAGAGACCATCTCTAGGGGCGTTGCCAACGAAGGATACAGAGGCCCGCCTCCCTGTGAGACAGACTCAATCCTGCCGGACGCCAACCGGGACTTTCAAGGTCTCGAAATAGGCTATACCTTGCCCACGGGTGACCTGGAGGTAGTTGTGGCCAAGGGTAGCGTCACTGACCCCACGTCTAAACTCCACAACCGGATGTAGTTTAATGACACACCCAGGACAGGAACATAATTTAGAGAAAGGAAAGCAAATCATGAGGTGCATTTCGCAAAATGCCTAATTTCCCGACTATTTCTGAAATCTAAATTATGATTATGTATACATATATCTATATCTGTATGTGTATCTATATCTGTATATGTATTAATGCATTTATATATGCATGCATAACATGCATAACATAGATATGGGATATAGAAATTGGATACATGTATCTGTATGAAGATCTGAAGGTGGTGCAACATTGAATTATTTTTTGGTGTTCTTTGAGAGCAATTATCCCTAGTTTTCTGGAAACAGTTCTTCTACACAAATGGAAAGAAGGAAATAAAATGAATATTATAAAAGCTGTAAAGATAGCATGACAGTTCAATTTCTTTTACAAATAGATTGAATGTAATTCAATTGAGGATTTGGATGCCAAAAGTTTTCCCAAGACTATAATTGTTGCCAACATCTTCAGTTATGCGTAAGAGATTATGGGCGGGAAAGAGTTCTGCAAGCCATGGCGTTTCTTCGAAACGCTGAGCCCTAACTAAGATGTCTAAATCGTATGAACGAAGACAGCATCCAAACATAAACCCACGTAAATTGTACTCCAAATAATTTCGTTTGTTGTCAAAGTTATTCGATCTAAAGGAAACACATACAAAGTTAATTAAAACTATACTCTACTTGAAACGATTAACACGATATAACGAACGGTTATCAGAAAACAAAGTCACTTACTTCATCACCGACATCAAAGTTTCATCTACATTCTCGACTAACTAATTTCCATCATAAAGCGTTGACCATACAAAATTGTCAATGACGTAACGAAAGAGTTCTGCAAGCCATGGTATTCCATAGAAGCCTCTCCTACAGTAGTATGAAAACACCTGTTAGGGTGACCATGTAATTATCTGTCTCCTATCAGCAAAGGAATCTGTCAGGAAAGTAATCTTTTACTTATTTAATTCCTTTCTTACTTACTTGCTTGCTTTCGCGCCTGAAAATCCAAGAAATTATCCCGAAAGAAGGCATGAAAAATGGAAGCATTTTGTTTTCGAATTTATTGGCGTTATATGGCCCAACATTCTTTTGTATCACCTGGAACTCAAATTTAGTTTCGATGATTGTTTTATCACATCTTCATATGTTGAGAAAAGTCTGCCCACTTATTATCTTGTGATTTTCAGACACACCTGCAGTGGAAGACATCAAGCTCCTTCCGCCAGATTGACTTGGAACTGACAACTATATAGTAATGTGTTCAAGATGCTTGAGGTACAAAGGGCAGCTTGTTCTTAAAGCCCTCCAGTTGTCACAGTCCTGTTTTTGAAATGTTAATATATGTTAACATATGTCTGGAAACTTACTTTTCTTTAGTAACTTCAGGACACTTCTCCTTCCTCAATGTTAAAATTATCAATGCAGTTAGAAAGAACGTAAACAGGAGATTCTGTTGGGCTCACTATAAGGCTTGTGGTAGTTCAAAACTGTAGAAGAGTGACCGACCCGCGTGATAGTGAGGGTGCTCCACTGCATATAAGTATTCTGTCCTTGGCCTCGATGTGGCCGTTACAGATGGACATACTGTTTTTGACTCGTTTGGCTATATAGTTTACTGCTTTAATGTCATAGGAGCTTGCAGTTTCATCTGCTTTGTATGCTTTTCAATCCAACAACACAGCTTTGTCTCTTTGAGTACGATACTTTTCATCTCTATCCTTCCTGATGTATGACTTGTTGTTTGCAACAGACTGATGTATTATTGTGGCATACCTGGCGTGTCGGTTCCCGTCAAATTGTTGTCGCTAATCAACCCCTTTGTTCCCAAAATCTCTTTTGTACCCGCTGATTTCCCCACCTTCTGACTTCAATGCCGCCTTAAATTGATTCCATGAGTCAGTTGAACTGCTCTCCAAGTATATGGTAGCGATTCATTATTATTTATGTCATTTTTCACTTCAGTATTTCTTCGGGTTTGTAACGCCAGAGTGTAGGAACCGCTTTCATTTGCCTCAGTTTGGGGACGAAAATTTGTGTATAGAGTACCGCAACTAAGTTCAATGATGAAATGGTCGATTTTGGTGGCTGTTCTATAAAAAGGCCCATGTTACTTTATGGATGTATTCATATTGAAACGCAGAAGAGCCAATTTCAGGTTCAAACATGTTTGTCTGAAGTGGTACATGCCCATAGTCTCTACATTTGCTATAGACGGGGATTGCGCAAGTATTGAATCCGAAATGTGAGCCTTTCTATAAGAAACAGGTAACAGTAAAAGAGATCGGAGTAACATCTTCACTATTGCTAATTGGAGAATAAAAAGCTTTAGTTTAGATCCATTTTCTTTGTCCAAAGATATGTTGATTCAAACTTCTTCTACCCCCTCCACCTATTCACAATTGAGGTAACTAAGCCACTCGCAAGCGTACACACTTTTGTGAAAATAGCAAGAAGGATAAGAAACACATGCTGACCTCCCGTTTATTTTATTTACATTTTGTGATTTAAGTGAGCATATCAAATTATTCAGTGATGCATTTCACCGCAAAGGGAAGGGGATGTCTGAAGATAGAGGACATTTTATCGCATGTGATTGGGAGGGACGTTTAGTTAGTGACGAAAGTTTGTCAAATGGCAATGGAAAATTAGAACGTGGTATGACATATTCGAGCATTTGCAAAACATTTTTCAAATGCATATTTTGGAATTTCGTTTAAATATTTAACATTTTGACTTTGCCAGCTTAGGTTGGAAAGTCTGAAAATGTAACCCCAGGTGCCCACAAAGGAAATGGTATTACGAAAATCGGAAAGTTTATCCGATAGTTTCTGAACGATCTCTAACACCAATGACGTTTGCTTATATATTTGTTAGTGAGCATCGTATTGTTACGAACGTATTTTAATAAGTATTTTTTCGCAGACATCATTTGTTACAGTTGCTGATATTATGCAGCCCGGTTGTTACGTCACTGGTAAATTAATTCTTAAAAGTACAAGTGTAGAAAGATACTCTTGATTACAATTACCAAGTAGTTCAAATAGACGAGAATATATTGTTGATACACTTTGGTTTATTAGTTGGCCTGTCTGTTGTTTTAATTTTATTTAAGGCAGCCTCATTATCGACTTCACTGATTATCAGAGATTTTTGATCAAGAGGCTGCAGAAAAACCCGACAAACTCTTGTAAGCATACACATTTCCAAACAACAGACTTCCATGGCCATTTTCTTTTTTTTTCTAGGCACATGGCTGGCTCCAGTGCGATTAAATCGATTTCATGACGTAAGGTTTGATACAGAATACAGGTCGAGAGGATGCAACAATCAGCACGTCGTTTCTCATAAACAATCAGTAAATGATATGTACAAAAAATACGATAATATCATCAAGCTTGGAAAATTATGTGAAGAGGAAGTTTCACTGCGAAACTCTTTCGACTACAACTGGGAGGTACCTCCATCGAAATGTTGCGTACGTAAAAAGGGGATTCCGTGAATTTTGAATATTAGTTATATATTTCATCAGATGCATTTTACATTATAGCAATCTATCTTTGTATTTAAAGACCATTTAATATATGCTTTTCCTCAACCCATGTTATGAAAAGAGAAATTTATCTTGAGATTAAAAGTATTTTATTGTTTTTTTTCTTGTTTTTTAGCATTAGTTGCTAAAATATTGTTCTGCCACTCATTCAATCCTATTCTTCATCCTGTAATTTACGTCATCTTGGTGTAGGAACAACTCGTGAAACAGAGGTCCATGTTTTGACTTGCAGCTGCGACTGAAGCAGTGTTGCTATTTTTGTGCAGTATTGTAGATCGTTGGTATCATAGGGTATAGCAATAGGCATGCAAACAATCACTTGTTTGTTTGCATTCTTATGTTGAGCACCTCTAAACAACAACCAGAAAAATTAAAGAAACTATTACAACACCAAAACCACATCAATAACATATCCTACAACCTACCACACATGTGGCTACCAGCACTATCGGGGAAAACACAAAATCGGCATTGCGCCACTTCTCCAACAAGTTCGATGCCTACTTCCTCGAGAGTCGGCAATAAAATATCATAAATCAGCGAAACAGTTCAGAGTCCAACGTGCTGAAGAGTGAAGAAATATCTCTCGAAACGTAGTTCCGAAAAAGATTACGACTAAAGACATGAGATATATGTACTATCAACCTCTCAACGTCTCCTTAAAAAGGACCATCAGGAACAAAGGCACTCTCATAGTTTTCAATTCCGATATTTTCGAGCTTTATTCCCGTTGTAGATTTTATTCTTCCTTATTAAACCCAAACCCCTTTTTCATTGTACTTCCCTTACCTCATGATCAGAGGAACGGGTGAAAACAGATATGAGGAAGGAACAAACCACACCTCTGTGCTTAATCGTACGTTGGTCGACTGGTTGATCGTAATTATTTTTAATAAGTGTATTAAAACGATGGGTCATGATATTATTTAAGGTGATCCCATACAATAAAGCACAGAGGCTGTCATATTTTGCTGCTTCGGATCCGCAATTCATATTTGACGGATGGATGACTCTTGAAAGAGACTTAAATGGATGGGTGCATACGACAAGCTTACGTGCGGCCCTCCTTCCTCTCAAAGGCAGTGCACCACACGACGATAGTAGTGCTGTGGTCACTGCCTTTGAGAGGCCACAAATAGGTCACAATACGTAGACTAAGGGAAGTCCTGTAATTAACTGCCAGTTTCATTTGCAGCATCCACATATTAAACGCAACATTATCCCATCATAAAGGAAACGCGTAGGCATAATTTTTAGGCCTCTCTTCAACATTCGACGATACTTTATTCTAAGCGAAAAAGAAAACTGCACGGTAAGGGTTGTTCTCTAATCACAAAATCTCATATTTTTACACGATTGCCCGAGGTCTTCATTATATCTTCATGATATGCAAATTCTTGCAAAACCTAAGACTGAACCTAAGGGCACGCCTAGAAATTGCTTCAATTACTGTCCTTGGAGGACATTGATGGTTTTTTAATGTCCGATTTGTCCTCAGGTGCACCTAAATTGCCAGATGCAATGCTTTTTAGCTGGTATATTTGCCACAATTACTCATCCCCACCGTACTATGGAAGGTTGAAACTCCTGTTCATGCGCAACATATAATACTGCTTAATGGAGAGTGTTTAGGGGAGTTTTGCTGGGTAATTATCTCCTTAGAAGTAACAATGTGGCTTCAACCGTTTGCAGACCTGTGTTTTTCTGTTGCTCGCCTCTCCTTTTTCATGGATTCTCTGACCGAATTCAAAGAATGGGATGATGGCAGGTTAATGAAATTTTTGTTGTACTTTTGGGACACCCAATGAGATGTCAAGGTATGGAAAATCAGTTTATAACCGGAAGAATTAAAGAAGAGAACCCAGGAAGACAGAGATTGATCATCACTACCAGCCACAATAATAGACTGAATTTCAGAGAGAGACTGAGGTTATGAAATTGTTGGATGGAAAACCATGATTCGACAGTATCGATAGATGCCTTTAGAAGAATATTTTATCGATCATTCCAATTAAATATACTAATCACTTTCTCACCCACCTGATTTTCTATTCTAACTTCATTAGTTTCCCCATATGTCACAAATGTACAATTGTATCCTTTTTCGATGATTCTACCGCAAGCCAAACATTGGTAATTCTTGTGGTTAAATCCCATGATCATAAGACAGCAACGTACTTAAATATATAATGCGATGTTGGTTTGCATACTACAACAGAAAACGGTTTTTTCTGTGTTTGTATGATTTCGTGGTTAAGGTAAATGCTACTTGCAAATAAATGGAATTATTTTTCAGTCAGGCAACCGAGAACTCCTTTCCCGTTTAATATAGAATCGCTTTTATTTATCAAGATTTGTTAGTCATTGGAGTAGCATAAACATACAGCTGCCATGTATGCTATGGTACCCACCAGATAGTATCTGTTCTGTGAAATGCCTACAATTACTTTTGTACACCTCGTATATTTCCAAAAGTATACCAGCAAACACTCTGTTTCACGGTATAATCAAAGTGAGCGAGTGCGTGGCCTTATTAAACGAAATGATGTGCCTGCATTATCCAATGTTTTCAATATACAATCTATAAATGTTTGCTAATTACGGAAAAATAAGCCGTTCTTTTCTTCACCTCGGTGAACAATGTCCTTTATCGTGTCCAAGCATTTTATGCGCTGCCGCCCTCTGGACCGTTTGCCGTCAATTCTTCCTTGCAGCGCAACACACTCTAACTTTTTTTGCGTATCACATGTCCAATGAACCGACACTGTCTGTCCTGTATAGTCCAGAGCAGTAGCTTCTGCACGCCAACTTCATACAAAGGAGCCTATGTCGATTATTAGGATTGTTACCCCCAAATCGCGGTTCTTTCTTTAGAAGAAAGTCGTCAGTATTATGACTCTGCTCTCAAAATGAGACTGATGTTTCTAGCAGAATTTCAGTTACCAGTAACAAGTTAACAAAGTATAAAAAAGGGAAGGGCCTTTGGAGACGAACGGGAACAAGTTCATAGCATTTAGGAAACAATCATGAGTTATTCAGAAGGACTGATCCTCGCCAAACTCAAATAACTTTCTTCTGATACATTTTACAGTGATACTACTGTAGTACCAGGCTCTTTCATTAAGCACCTTAATTACAAAGAAGGAATCATACGCTTATCAAATTTAGGTCATGTATAGTCGAAGGCAAAGGGGGTAACAACAATCTGCAATTTTCCAACAAAAAGAGCAATGCTGTATAAATTACTTCAAACCACAATATGAACAGCAAACATACTGAAGGATCACCTTTACATGTTTTTTTTTTAGTGACTATGTCCATTCTAAAATGGACATACCCTTAAGCCACAAAAGGTTGGAAGCTTTGATGAACATGTGACAAACACGTGCTGTTCTAATGCAAAGAAATGTACCCTTTTCACGACATGCCTATATCCTTTACATCCTTATTACTTAATATCGGTCAGTTAGTCAGTGGACTGTTCACCTCAGGAGTATCTATTGATGAAGAGTACGTGTATTTAATCTACTGATTTAACTCCGGTACATCGAAGTAGCAATGAATCCAAACTTTTTAATGCGTATTTTAGGTAAAAAGAACATGATTTGGAGGGTTGTCAACAAACGCTATCAAACTCCTTGTGACCATGGATGTCAGGGAAGTTGTCGTTTCGAGTCGACAAAACGAATCTGCGCTGTGTCGTGATCCTGAGTGTGGAGGTATCTGATGTAGTACAATTTGCTCAAGGCTACGAGTTGGGCCAGTAGCCAAATTCGAAAAAATTTAATTGGGCAAGGGCATATGTAAGTAGGGGTTATTTATAATCATTCTTATCGCCGGGAAAGGTAGAGATCAGCTATATCTGAATAACTGTTTTCAACGACCATGCTAAATTTCTAATAAAGCACGTGAATTTATTTAGGAAAAGTGTGTTATAATAAGTAAACCTACACGCCTGAAGATCTTATATTTAAAATAATGATTGGTAAATTCTGTCGAAATATAATCTGTATTATCAAGGTGTATCCTTTTCCCTAATCCTTAATAAGAACTCCTAACCATTTGCATATCTTAAACAAGTTTTAGCTGGGATGCCACCGTATAATCCTGTCTAGTTAATAAGGAGCCTGATAAAAAGGTAACATGGAGGAGCTACATCGTTATGCAACGTCTTAGTTACGGAGCTTCTGTCACCTTGTTTCGAAAATCCTC
>JAAAKL020009901.1:0-14760 GCA_010016065.2 Carybdea cf. marsupialis auct. non (Linnaeus, 1758)
AAAACAGACTTTTACAATAATTCATTCTAGCCATTTTGATTTTCCATTTAAGTTGTTGAATTTTCTATGCGACTATTTTTATCAGGAAATTAAAAATGGAAACTTTCCGTAACAACTTTCCGTTTTCCACTGTCCGTTTCCGCGAAATTCTTGAAGTGGAAATCCACCTTAAAGGGTATTTATGACATAGTTTTGTAATAGTCATTTGGCTTAGAGTAGGTATGTAGAACTGTCTGCACGCTCTATAACAAACAGCGTCGGTGCATCAAGGAAATTTATATGTATCGATGACAGAAAGATTGGCAGGGTGGGCCTAGAAATGATGGATAGTCCGAACCAGACTGAGCTATTTTGAAATTCCAAGAACTAATGTAGGTTGGTATTGTAGTAGGCCGGCTGCTATTCCAATACTAATAACTCTAGGAATATCTATTACCTAGTTATTCAACTCTAAAGATATATTGGTTCATCTTACAGCTAAACAAAATAACATTATTTTCGAAATGTGAGGTTATGACGTCAAATAAAAGTCGCAGCTTGACTAGTACTTAGTTACCGTTCGAATGACCAGTGGTGGAATAGAACTTTTTAGCTAAACATGCATCAATTTTATCTTTTAGACTAAAACATGTATAATTGAGTGTAAGGTGCTATTTTACAGGTAATGGTGCCAAAAATAAACTTCATTTCAAGTTTTTTAACTGTATACGTTTCATGTTGTTTATAGGTAACTCTTCGTAGGGGGTAATTCTAACGTCACCATTAGCAAACTTTTTACAATTATTTTTTAAAAATAATTCTAAGTTACATTGAGAAAACGGCCAGAAAGGTTCAAACGATTGAACAAGAACCTAATGCTACCTTGGAAGATCAGAACCTGTGAAGGCAAGTCTCACAAGTGGGTGTGAAGTTGGCGTTGACGAAAAAAACCGGCGTTATTTCCGATAAAACCGCATGACTCATCACGTGTTTGGTTACAGCTATAAGACATAGGTGCCATTTTGGATATACACTGGATGAAGCTGTTTTCTCGTCGCCGATTACACGGTGTGAGTGCTTATGTTAACAGACCAACATTTGCTTATGGATTTATAACTTGATTATGTCCCCCTATGCACTATAGGGTTTCATATAGATCCATAACCAATGTATATTTCTAATGCTGTCGTAAGTACACCCATAAGTATAAAAGGAGAGCATGCCAAGAAAGGCAACAGTATTTTGACAATATTTCGTTTAGTTCTGACGTCCTCAGGTCAGGTGACATGTGAGATATAGATTAAAACGCATTATGAAGTATTGTACAATTCCCAACTAGGGTATGCAAATGCAGTTAAAACTGTTCTGGTAGTTCTTTTCGGTGTGTAACGCTTCTGACATATGGACTGATTCCCGATATATGATAATTGTCTCTTCTCAGGTGCATGTTCGTGTCATTGAAGGCAGAGATTTGGCAGGTTTGAAAGTCGATCCCTACGTAGAAGTCACAGTGGGAGACAAAAAAGAAGTGACCGAGCAGAAGCACCATGACAACAATCCGCGATGGGAATCGGTAAGAGGTTATCATGTATCAAATACTGCTTGAAGTAAAACAGTTTTCCTAAAGGATGCTGTTGAAGCACGTGTGTACTAAGAAACAGAAAAATTGTTTATTGTCAGTTGGTATTCTATTGAGTCGATCTCGCATGTTTCTGCATGAAACTTTCATGGGCGTAGATTCTTTTCAGGACCGGGGAACAACAGCTGTTTCATCCCCCCACTCTTTGGCCCAGAGATGTCAAATTGTCCACATTTAATCATTTTGGCAGCGATCTGCGCTCATGGAAACTCCTAAGCTCCAGCTTGAAAATCATGGGCTCTTGCAGTAAACACATTGGCTCTTACGTCAAAAGCCCCAGTATTTTTCAACGCAATGTTGGGCTCTCTTGTAGGTTATGTAGTACGATTCTATTCAACTGCTAAGGAGTTTTACCTACCATCACTTACAATTCTCTCTTACAAGTTCCGCATTGTACTCCCTAAATTCCAGACAAGTACAGAGTAGAAATTCAGCTTGTTTCATATCGCATAAAATTCTAGATTTTTTTCAATCTAAATTTAACTAATGATTCAGAATTTCTCCCAACCATTACCTACCTCTCATTATAGACCGGGGGATCCACGATTCGTAATCGCATGTTAATTGGTGCAAAATATAGCATTTTATTGCCCTTCATTCCACCTTCCCCTCGTTTACTTCTATCTAGACTCGTTTTGAAGTTCTCTGAATTTTCCTTAAATTTATTCGGGTCATAACTTGAACCCCCAATTCCTTGAATTTTTTATAATTTGAGCAATTTTCTCCTTCGAAAATTCTAGATGCCTCCTAATAAATTAACTCGTGTAACTTGAACTCTCCCCCCCCCCCACGCCCCCAGTAATATCAAAATGGATGGTGTTGAGAGGTAGTAAATAACTCTAAATCTTGCAAAGGTGTCCCACGAGTTCTCTGAAATTGTTTTCTTAAATTTTACTTTATTTCTTAAAGATTCGACGAGTTATCAAATTTTTTTACGTTTTTTCTCGTTCCCAGCATTTAGTATTTACTTTCAAGTTACCAAAGGACACATTTTTGGATCAGCTCTTGACTGTCCAGGTAAGTACAACTTAAAATTGAGGTTTTTCATTCAAATATGTAATTTTTGGTATCGGTACTCATTAAGTAGCCTGTAAAGAGAGCTGACTACATATGTTTCAAAACTATATCGTTATACATATTGATCTAATGTACTGACCATAATTAATTTCCCGTTTATTTTCCATAGGTGTTTACCTCTGCCCTTATCGGGAAAAAACTGATCGGGAAGTTCATGGTGAGATTTTGTATCAAAATGTTTAGTCACGCTTTGTAAAAAGTTATGCAAAACTTTGCTGTAAATGTTTACATAAATTGCGAAGTTGAAAGTATTCAAAGCAAAAACTTCAACTCTAACAGTTTGAAAAAAGCCTCATTATCATTTTAAAAAGAGCCTCGTTATCATGTATTATTTGTTTTTATTATAATTACATGTTCATTTTCATAATATTAAGGGTTATATAGTAGTGTAAAATATGATTATATTAAGTTGATGAAAATTTAATTATTGAGAGAATGCATTGCAATCTTACAGCTCCGAAAATGTATGCTAAATTAGAAACTCAGAAGAATAATTGAAACAATGATAAATACATTGTTAGATAATAAATAACATTAGATAACATTAGTTAAATAACGTTAGTTAAATAACATTAGATAAATTTTTTTTATATATAACTCGGAGACGTCCCTCGGGTGATGTCTATTCGTTCTCTCAGATCGGAGGGCGTGTCTTTGCTGTTGTCAGATGTTTTCCAGGTGGGCTGTCCACATATTTGGTCAATGTGTGTCATACCCAGGTGTCAAGTGAAAGAGAGGGCCATAGTTCGGTGTCCAAAACAGCGTATCATCCAAAAACCGTTTTTTGTTATATAGAAGATGTCTAATAACATTAATTAAGTTGATTATCCGTTAGCAACAGTTTTCAATGTATGAATGCAGAGCAGTATAGGAAAGAAAGGTCGCAAAAGGAACTAAACTTGAGATTTGCTACTCCGAGTTTCACGTTATTACGATCTTCAGGCAAATACTAATAAGTTACTCTGCATTGCAAGTGTTTATGTCACACCAACAAAATTACGAACAATTTACATGACGGCATTCGGACACAATGTTTATGTGGACACAAGTTCGGATCTTTTATTCAAAAGTGTCCCTTAGAAGATATCTTACGTATTTCCTGCTCTCTTCATTGATTCCCTACAAAGGCAATTTCTCCATGAAATTCTCCATGAATAGAGTGCTGTTTTTAGGGCTTATTTAGCTCAGCAAGGAGCAATCTTGCGCATGCGCCATGATGTACCTAATCCAAAATAGTAACATTGCCCCTCTCAAGTAGCCCAGTGACATTTGCCATACGTCACATTCACTAGCAAAAATATGTACAGCACAAATGATATGAACAGTTCTAACTTCAGATTAGTGTTTTTCAGGATAAGTCTCCTAAGTGAACCGTTTTGTATGGTATTCAACAACGGCAGTAATACACACAGGCTTTGCATTTTTGTATCACCTCTCATTTCTATTTTTTCTACCTTTAATTCACATCAGCTTGATCTCTGGAACGTATACGGTGCACCAGGTACGTTTTCTACAGAAATAGTAATACAATAAAAACCATTTTTTTCTACTATTAATATAACTTCATGAGTTTAACATTATGTAGAACACTGGGACCTTGACTGTTTGTAGTATGCTAACCCCACTGATCATGCGTAGTTTTACCAGCCCGTAATAGTTACTTTTCTCTTGATAAAACATATTTTCCCTGAATCCTGGTGCCTACTTGAGTACTGGCACATACCCACAAACATATGAAAACATATATATACACATAAAAAGGAATCTCACCACTTGGTAAGATTTTCAATGCCAACACAATCAAGGAGAGTTTTTCTTCCATGCAAAAATTTAAGAAATAATTGTAATCAGTACATCTTTACCAAAACGCTGTTATAAATGGGACCAATATATGAAACTGCAGAGATAAGAATAGCTGCCCTCTATATGGTAGATGTTTAAGTTCAGGTTTAGTTTACAATGTGTGTAGACATACATATATACTTAATTTGCTAAAAAGGATGAGAAATTTTGTCGGTCCAGTCATTACTATTAGAGCATGCAGCTGCCCCAGTTAAAGCTAATTATTTTCGCCCCCTAGGACATGGTTACTCCGGCAAGTGGGCAGTTTTAAATGACAACAAGAGTAATGCAATTAAGGTGCGTGGAAATATTTTGTTTTGCTCTGTACGCTTTACTCTGGAATGTGTAACACTTCACATTTTTTCCATTTTTATTTGTATCAATGTTTCGCACGACTATGTTAAAGTATCACAAATCGAATAACCTTTTCTGTCTAAAATTTCCCATATAGGCCGCCAATGTACCTCTTTTGGCTGTTTTACCTTAAAGTCGTACTTTTACGATCGATGAGATCGACAAGGTCGACGTCTGGAAGGCACTGCCGATTTCAGTAGAACGTCAACATAACGCTTTTCCTCCACAACAGCCTTCGCTAGCTTATTTTCTATCATAATCAAGAAGACGTATGATAGAGAATAGGAACCTCTTGAGGGAAGGTTTCGTATTCCTGAATGTAAAGAACTTTCGTGACTGAAATTCAGGAGGATAAACTCCAATTCATACATCTGTTATATATTTTGTAGAATGTACAGACTTGCAACTTATATCGCGACCCAACAAGCTATTATTTTCTGAAAAAGTATTATTTCGTCCACATAGAACATGACCATCACAATCACAATAGTTAGGCCATGTTGTTGACGACTTGTTTTAAAACTGAATGACGATGAAGCCTACTCTTAGAAACACACCTTGATGTGTTTTCTTTTCTAGTTATTGTTCATAACAGAGAGCTGATTGGCTAACAGAACCTTCTATTATCTAATGAGAAGCGTTGATTGGCTGTTTCTAAGGAATATTCTGTATCATAATCACTAAACATTTTCTGTGTATCATACAGGGGTATGTGAAACTGGACATTATCATCAAAGAAAATGGGTCAGCAGATGAGGTTAGTATATTTTCACTCAATCTTTTTTTTAATTTTATACTCGAGTACACTGTTGTATAACATAACACTTCATTCTTCTTAAAGAGATTAATATTGGTGCAAAAAATGCAGATGTTTACACTCATTTTATAGTCTTACGATCTTACGATCTTACGATTGTTTCCTATTACCCTATATCCTGATTAAAAAATGGAAAAGCAATATGTTTTACTAGTCAAAGCAGGCTTCACAAAATGTTAATAATTGTCCGGCTTGATATCAATTAACAGAAACTTTAAAATTATCAAGCTCTACGTCTTGGATTTCTACTACACATGAACAATTATTTTTTTGCTAGGATCCAGAAAATAAAGAGTCCGACATACTTGAAAGGTAAGCTTCTGCCATTACCGTTGTTCCCTAACATCCTATTTGAAAGTAAGTTATTTAGTTCAAAATTTTATTACCGTAATCGTTCGATTAATTTTTCTTCTTTTAAGGGGAAGCCCTTATTCGAGATGGGCCCCTATTCGAGATGGGCGCTTGTTCGAGATGGGCGCTTATAAAAATTTTCTCGAAAAATAAGGATTAAGAATTCAAAGATCAACGTTCTTTTTCACATTTTACATCTCTCAGCAGAACAAAAGTCAAACACGTAAATACCCGATAAACAATTAAGTGTCACACTACAAAATATCAATATCCTTGTCACTTTCATGGTCTTCATCGACGATTAGTTCCTTAGGACAGGCATCTGCCATATCGATTTCATCAGGAACAAACGGGTTCAGTTCAGGAGTGTTCATATACTCTAACTGCTTTTTCAACATAGAGCGCCCTTCGCTACAAGGCTGACCTGAATTTCGAAAGTTCGAATAAGCGCCCACCCTAGAACAGAGGGGGCGCTTATTCGAAAGGGGCGCTTATAAAATTATTTTCTTAAAAGCTGGGGGGCTTATTCGAGAGGGGCACTCATTTGAGAGGGCCGCTTATTGGAACGATTACGGTAATATCGTAATAGAAGACCCCCCGCCCATTTCCGAATATTATTACTACCTATTTTTCGCATTATTGTTTTTACCTGAATAAAGATATTGTAGAAAATTCTTTAGGCTATAAAGGCTCCTTGGGGAAGGGGGGAGGGGAGAGGAGTTACTTATGGCTTTTTTTGTTCTCTCATAATTTTGGCACTTATCAAACTCACTTTCAGCCATGTATTTAAAAGGAACAAGAGTTGTTAAATAACTGATACCGCGGGTAGAAGGACCCCCACCTCTGGTCTGACGTAGACATTAAAAAGTCAGAATTAAAATGGTTGAGACTCAAGTCGATTTCAAAATTGGCCAGTCGTAAGTAGTTTCCTTTAGTACATTTCTTTGTGGTTCTTTGAAGACTACAATACCCAGGGTCCTGTCAACTGTATTGCTGGTGTTTCTGTATCTTCCTATACACCAGGTACTGCACCAATTATGTAACACTACACTATTTTAACGCAGAAATTGCTCCGTCACGATTTCATACTTTACTCTTAGTTCTGTCCAATACTGTTTCTGATCCTGCTATGGATCTAATGGTTTGTTAATTGGCGTCCTTCTTAAAAGTTGCTCTCTGTTATGGTTTGCAGAAACTTGTTGCTGCCAAAAGGAATTAGTCCTATGAGAAATGTCAGTGAATACAGGGTGCATATCTTTAAAGCTGCTGGATTGCCGAAATGTAAGTTGAATTTTATGGCATCGACCTGCTCCCAGCTCGTTAAAAAGTATCTCGTATTAGACTTTATCTTGATCATACAGTGGCAATTTAAAAGGTTACGGGCCCTGACCTGAAATTTTTTTCAAGAACCTTGTGATTCCATGTGTCATTATCATGTTAGCTGAGCGTCTGTATGCTCTGTATTTACACGAGTGGATTTAGTTTTCACGTGTATAATGTCTTACAAGAGGTTAATTTTGGTAGAATATAAGACCCCCCCCCCAACATCATAAGCCTAATAGTCCATTTCATGTTCGAAGTAAAAAGAAGCTTCAGATTTTCTTCTGTTCTAAGTTGTTATGTTCAGCTCCTTTTGTTTAATTTACCATTGCAAATACATTTTATGCGTACTGGTGCCAGTTATTATTATAAGACCATACAGAAAGCTTTCATTGACTTAAATATAGACACAAATAACTATCCTCTCCCCTCGAACCGACAGATGATCGTTCACCATAAGTCAAGTCAGTCAAGTAACCTCTCGAGTATAAGCCCACGTAAAATTTCTAAGAAATGTTTGTAAGCATATACTCGGAATGCTACCGTTTATCGTATTCTTGGTACTGAAGGGTCGGATCCCGTGAAGGCACAAAACACTGGACTGTTACCTAGTCCCCTATTGACAACATTGATTACTTTACACGTAACTTGCCAGACAGGCATACCGATTATTCGAAAAATTAGTTTGAAATTTAGAGAAACATGCCAGGAGACATTAATGAAACACGAAACGTGAAAAAGTTCGCAAAGTTACCTAGATTGCATAGAACATAGAAAACAGAAAATAAAGTATGATAACTTTGACACAATCTTCTGTCAGTATCACACCAGATTTAAGAGAATTCTAATCCTCAGAGACTTGATACTCTGCTATGACATTATTACATCTGTTCTGTTGCACATCCTTATTTAATAATAAAGGAGCTTGTAATTTACAGTCATCTTATCTTAGACGTCAGTTGAAAGCTTTGTAGGATGACATCTGGTCCCTGAAATACTAAGATTACTCCTGACCCAATTTGGCTACCAGCGAATCTTTGTCGTGGTTTTCACACCACAAAGTCAGAGGCACTTGATAAAGAGTGATTAAACCACCTTACAGATATACCTCGAGTGGTTTTTTGCCTGATATCTTAACCTTAAGAACAGGGGAATTTACCCCTTCCACGTTTGATTAGTGTCTCTTTGTATTAAATGTCAAAGAGAGGAGATTTGCTTATCATTCAGTTCACGTAAAGGTACCAACACGAGGTTTTTCCACGCGAACCAAGTTGATTGATGGCAGTGTACATTGATTAACAAAATTTCTGTATATACTAAATAGTGAAAACATCTGTTTCCTTTCTTCATGAAATCCATTCTGCTGACACTTATATACCGTTTTCCACATTTACAGTTGAATTTTCCACGGCGGACCATCAATTTTTAATTTATTTCAATCGTATCTTCTATTAATAGTGAGCACAAGGCTGATAACAAACCTAAAGAAACAACTTACAGGGAAGGTATGTGTTGGGTCTTAAACAGAATTGAATCCTTTATCAGGTTTAAGTGAACTGTTTTCACTGGGTCACCAAAGCTCAGTTGGTAGAGCAGCACGCCGCGAATGCGTGGGTCCCGGGTTCAAATCCTGGTGGTAACATTTTCACTTTTCTCTAGTATCCCTTCAAGCTCGGTCTTTTAAAAGTTCGACGACTTTGGAACTTCTTAAAACGACTGCAATTAAGGAAGGATTTGGAAGAAAAAGCCGTTTCAGTTGCTGGAGTATTTTTATTGCTTCTAAATTTTAGTTTGCACTATGAGTAATTAGTGTCGATGTACCAGACACTGTTCATATCAAAGTGTCAGGCATAGGTTGGAGAGTGGTTTGCGGGTAGCATAAAAAATTATGGAGAAATTTAAGCAATAAAAAATAGCAAGGATTCTTGTAATTAATTTTATTACCATGGTCCTCTATTATTAACAGGTGAAATGTCTTGCTGATTCTTATGTGGAAGTATCATTTGCTGGTTTGACAGTAAGTACCATATGTCAGTCATAATGAGAGACCTTTCCTATTAACTGTTATTGAGAATTTGTGAATGATCTGCGAGATTGTGACTACGGAGGTTTGATGTGAGATGTACAGTGTTAGAGTTTTCATTGTCATCATTGAAATCAAACATAAGGCGCCAAACAACGATAAAGGTCAGTGTTGTTTGGTAGTGACGAGAAACCGTCCGTTCAAGTATTAAGTTAACATATGAGTTCTCAAAGTTGAAATGTTACCCGGTCCACTCTAGGACTTTGTTATTTTGTAATTGTTACTTTTAGAAACTAGAAGGCTTGTTGTGTTCAGTTATTTAAAGATCACTTGGACCAAAAAATATTTCAGTCATTAGCGCAGGTTATTTCTTCAGCAAACAAATTTATTCGTTGATGACGTCATTATGGACCTTGTTTATATGTAATTGGTAATTTGTCACCACATGACATCATTTTTCCTCTGTTTATTATTTCAGTGTAGCACCAAAGTCGTATCGGACACGTGCAACCCAGAATTCAACGAGACGATGATCTTCCATGAGTTCGTAAGTCGCTTTCTTCCACTTTTTGGGATCGTTTTGCTCTGATGACATATTAGATGAAATAAAGAACTTTGCAATTTCATAGCTCCCATTTTGTGCCAGACATATTTCAAAGGCATAAATGACAATCTTCGCCGTAGCGTAGCCCTCCTGCAAAGGAATTTTACGAAATTTCTTTTTACGAACCATTTTTAATGAACTTTCTTTTAACGAACTTCCTATTAAAGAACTTCCTGTTTACGAAATTCTTTTCAATGAAACTCTTTTTAGCAAACTTCCTTTTCATGAAGTTCTTATTAACGAACTTCCTTTCAATGAGTTTTCTTTTCACGAACTTCCTTTCAACGAACGTTCTTTCTATGAACTTCCTTGTAGCACGCATCCTTAACAATACAGAAACACAGCTCCTGCATACGCGTCGCTTACTGGTATCACTTTTAATAAGTACCATGACCCAACTACAACTTGTCAACGAAAGTCCGGCTCTACTCATAGGACTTCAATGACTAGACATCGACGTCATTAAAAACTAGGTCACGGCAAGTGAATATTTTTTTGAGGCAAGGAAACTTTATATGTAATCTGTTAAGGTGCTATGCACACCCTACCACAAAGCTTGTTCCTTTGTCTCTTAAGTCATGGATTGGTTTAAATATACAGCGATTATTAGAAGGCAGGGCAGCATCGGAAAAACATATTCAGATGGTTTTGACCGTTCATTATAATGTGTCGTTAATAAAAACTGATCTAGAATGTACGTGGTAGGGTTTTTTGCATCAACTGTAAATATAATTTCATCAACGTGACACAGCATAGAAGGGTGGCTTAAATGTCCTGCTCCAGGATGTCACAGCTGTACCCATAACCTTCGAATAACGAGTCAGCTCATCTAATACCCCTGTCAAGATTCTTAAAAGCGTTTTGAGATTTGGATGCATTAAGTAAGTTTGAATTCTTTATTACTGTCATTCAGCGGGAAAACCTGCTTTGAAATTTAACTCCTTAAACAAAACAGTCGGTTTTTAACCAGTGTTCACAACTTCCATATCCATTTCTCTCAGCACCATATAGAGTGTAGATATCAGGATGATCCAATAAGGAGCCTAGTAGCTTCCTACTTAGGTCGCAGTTTCAAAAGCGACACTGCACGCACCTGCGACACGGAAGGGAGCTCTACCACTAGACCTCCTACTTGTTGCAAAAATGCAATAGCTGGCAGTAATGGGGTTACAATATAAGACATACTGCATCAACTCCATGAGAGCTTTTTATTAGTAACAAAGTTATTCAAACGGAGATTATTTTAGCACATAACGTAACAAAAATATGATTCACCCTGAGGGAAAATTGAAACTGACACAACAGTGTATTGACAATGTCAACCAACCTCGTGATACATGACAGAAGACTTCAGTACATTTAAGCCGGTAAAAATATTATTTCTAACTATTTTTGTGACGAACCATCTTTCTACACGATTACCTCCTAGCTTCCTTCAATGTGCCGCAGAATTCGTATACGGGTAAAAGATGGGTAAGTTTACTAACATGTCAATTCAAACATTCTGGTAAATGTAAACCTGTTACGAGTGACATGTTTTGTAACTGAGTTTCGGATGCAGGTTTAATCACTGCTACTTAATGGACAGGGACTAGTTGTTAGATCACAGAATTCCAACCTGAGTTGTTTATCTTTGCTTGCAATAACTACCTGAATCAACAATATTTTTAACACATTTACTAAAAATATTTATAAATAAGGGCGTTATTCACACTAACCCTGTCCTTGCTTAATTTTGACATTTACAGAAGTGGAGGGAGTGGCAGCTATCAGGCCCATAGGCTATATTTATACTAATAACTAAGTGAGTATGTGTCACTCGAGAAAAATGGCTGATGAGATTGTTAATTGATCTATTAACTCTAGTAAAACAGGTCCCATAAAAGTAATGGAGGGATGACGTACGAGGTGAGCCCTAAGTTGACAAGTTGTTTATTTATGTTCAGCTGTCCTTTGTTGGAATGCAATTAAGTTGCAAAAGGCTTTAATTTTTTTAGGTTTAAGAGATAAAAAGCATAAAGCTAAGTGCAAAGCCTATTCAAAATATAATTTCCATGTAACATCCAAGGTAGCTTTCCTCCAAGTTTTAATATCCAAAGCCTTTGAGTGTTGAGTGTAACTCTTCCAAAGCGATATTACATGTATCATAGTTTAGCTAAATGCTCTCCTATCATGTAGAAATTACTCTTGAACAGTTAAGGAAAAGTACCTAGTGCCATTTAGGAGATATCGGAAAAAATCGTACCGCCAGCTTACTAGTTCCAGCCGCACCCCCTGTTCACATTATCTTAAGAAATAACCTTGATCTTATTTTCCTTTTAAATAGACATCATAATGAATAAGGACTGCCTGAATAACGCTGTCCACATTATTTGATTTAATAAAATATGAAGATCATTTGACAGTTACTGAAGTGATATCATTACTAATACGTACTGCATACATTTCTAGCTAATATTCTTTCCCTTTTTTTAGGGATTCAATTTCAGGGGAAAGCATTGCTACGGGTTTCATCAATCTGGATGCAATATGCGATCTTGGTCTGGACGGAAGAATGGGTAAATCAATTTGAATCATTTTTACGTGTTCATACCACTGATTTTTAAAAATGACTGGATCGAGCATCTTCCGTCTCAAAGTGAGGTCAGTTGTTGGACGCCATTTTAGTCCCTATCAAACAAAGCTTATAAACAATGTGACGTAACATGGCGCTATTTTAACTAATGGGCACTAATACTCGTGACTACACTTTTTCGATGTTGGAAACAAGGGGAAAGTTAATCCAGTCTTTTTTAAAGATCAGTAGCTCATACAGGAAGTAGACATTGGAATAATAACCACGGTGCAAAAGTGCTTTCTATATTCAACAGTTGTCCGAGTAGGTGAAGAAAAGCTCCATCATCAGACAATAACGAAAAGGAAGAACAACTTAATTTGGTCACATTTTTAGAAAAGTTGTTTCAGAAAGGGAGGCGGAATGAAGGGGAAGCTACCTCCCAAAAGGAAGAGAAAAAAGTGTTGTAGACAACATTGGAGTGAAAGAATGCAGATACCTAAAGATGTTGGCAAAGGACAGAGAAGGAGAACAAGGCTAAAACTATAGAAATACCTTCTATACAAGGTTCCTAGTGCATGAGATGCATTGCCTATTTTGATAGGCTTCGCTGGAAATGGAGTCACTATTATTGATATTTTCTCAACACTGTGTTTTTATTATTGAATCAGAAACATGAACTTTGCGTGAAACTTGTTATCATTGGTAGACGTTTAACTAAAAGTTAAAAATACGTTATTGTCAAGGATACTTTGGAAGAATTTAGTTTATGTGATTCACGAGTTAAGATTCAAAATGTTCTTTCTCGTTATAGCTTTTGCGCCATCGTTTGGTCCTTCGTGGATCCATCTGTATGGTTCTTCGCGGGATTACACATTCTTTGATGATCATCTGGACCTTAATGACGGCGTGGTAAGTCCATTATTTCAAAACATACCATGTTCACTAATACCTGAGGAAATTCCTTGAAAGATAGATTGCAAGGTTTTTCAATTACACTGTTCCACCTTATTTTTGTAATTATCTTTCTTTCCTACACGCTGGTGTAATTTTGTCGTCAAGTGTCCTTGCCATCAAACACAAATTTTATTCCTATATACATATTGTTGGTACGGGGATGTCGAAGTAGAGCCATAACAGCAAACCATATTTCGGATTCACATTGCATAATGCGTCATCTGGATGACGAGTTAACTTTGAAATACGAAAAAAATATATACGTACATATAATAATGACGTTAGGGGTTGAATTTAGGCTTTTCCTATGTCTATGTTTTTGCTAGATATTAAACTGTTAAAGGTGCATGGTCGGAATACAAGTCTCTAGTATCCAATGTGTTGATTTTCATAATATCCATGTTATTAATACAGAAAAATAAACTCGTTAGCCTCAGGTCCTCTGTTTCCCTGGAGACATGAACGTATGCCCCTACCTTGATGTTTTTAATAACTTTTTGTTTCCGATTTGATTTACTCTTTTAGCATAAAGTAACCCCGTTCATAACTTTACAACGTTTGATTTTTGCTTGTCACTCAAATATGAACTTCTCCCACCTGTTATTTATCAATGTATTAGTAATTTTAACTTACGTAGAGAAATTTACTTACTCAATACCCTACACGAGTCATGTAACTCGATTTATCTTCAGTGAATTATCCGTTTGTCAAGGGATTGCTTGAGCGTATGAGATAAATTCCTTGCTCTTGTTTCATTATCTCCCTTTTTCCTTCTTACTTGTTTTTTCTCTTATATATTTTTTATTATTTCCTAGGTAATATAAGTAAATTAGTTCAAATTGTTAATGTTTTAGCGCGCCTAACGTCATGTTATGTTCTCTTGTACGTCCGCATATTGTTAATTTAATAGTCTAATCGTACTCTGGTTCTTTACCGATACAGATCACTGATCTCTAAAAAAGGCCGGATCGAGCTTCCAATTGTTTCCAACAGCGAAGAAGTGCAGTCACGAGTACTGGCCACCATTAGTTAAAATAGCACGGAAAGGTCCGCCATGTTACGTCACATTGTTTATAAGCTATGCTTGATAACTGATCTCTAAAAAAGACTGGATCGAGCTTCTCATTATTTCCAATTACGAAAAAGTGTAGTCACGAGTACTGGCACCCATTAGTTAAAATAGCGCGGGAAAGTCCGCCATGTTGCGTCACATTGTTTACAAGCTTTGTGTGATGGGGACTGA
>JAAAKL020009902.1:0-14759 GCA_010016065.2 Carybdea cf. marsupialis auct. non (Linnaeus, 1758)
CTCCTGCGAGTGCAGAGCGCGCTAAAACATTGACAGCTTAAACACAAATTCCTTTTGCCTACACAAACTAGGTTTAAGACGTGAAATATACATAGATTCTAGTACAGCGAGATGGAACTTAGAACGTCCCCTACCTAAAACACTAAAATGCTCATCATCATATTTTTCCCGGCATTCAACGTTTTTCACAAGATGTTGCTCAATCGCCGAACCCCTTTAGTGATCGATTAGCTCCATCAAAGCCCCTTTCTATGACAATAGAGACAATTCACCAAATTTTGAACTATTGTCATAGTTCCAACAGCACATGTTGGTAGTAGTTTTCAGTGTATTTTTTAGAACAGTTTTTAAAACATTAAAGTTCAATTTCTCGTTCTCAATTTTATGGTTGGTATTGATAATGTATCATGATTTCTAGTGTAAATTCAGTCATGTATAGAAGTTAGTCTATCGCCCCCTTCATGAACGTTTTCGCCCACGTTGGGAAACACTAAACTAGATTGTAGTAGGCGGATGAGGCATGGGGAGAATTTAAGTGCGTTAATATTCTAGAGAGCATCATCGAGGGTCACTTATCAAGTATCTCTTCAAACTTTTAAGACACATTGTGCCTATGAAAGTATTTTTTACCTTCCCTTAATCCTAAAGAACAGTACTCCAAACTTTTAGTACAAAAAATCTTGTCTTGGGTGGGCATTACTCTTACATGCTTTAAGCCGGTTTTCCATTCAGCGTACTTTTGCGAGCGGACGATGAATGATCAACGTTGCTCTCACAGTCACCAGGATTTATGCGTTTCTTGCAACATCGTGCTTACTAAATCCAAAACGAGCCAGCAACGAAAACAATGAAATTTGACAAGCGAAGTGGAAGATTCTCTACTAGTCGATAATAAGACAATATTTTTAACCGTTGGATCCGTAAATGAACCGCTAAGTTGCATATCTTTTACTGTATCACACAAAAATTAACACTAAGTGCTAAGTGCCCAAATCCTATACTGGCACCTATCAAGCTTCTATAGTTATTTACATGTCACCGAACACGCCGAGAATATAATCGCCTGAGGGTTGATCCGATCGATGCGACAGCTTCGAATTTGGGTGCCCATTTTGCTTATTCATGCTTCGTCAAGTACTGAAAATATCAAGCACTGAATTTCCTGTAGTAAATTGCGAGAGTTGTATAAAGTCAACCATGAATTTTAAAGTTCTTAAACATCTCACACAATAACATGAAGCAAAGAGGTTTGTCACGTTACTTCTTATTGTTAGATGCTATTTTGTCTTATTTCATGATTGTATTTCAGTGTCCATTAAGTATCGCATACGAAAGTAAACATGGCAAAGTAAACAAAATTTTTAAAAAATCGAAACTAGGACATTGTTTAAATTGGTACAGATCGGCCTTATGTCTTCACGGGACCTACTAGATCCTTCCTTGTTTGTATCTGCTATATGGTATCTGCACTGGCCAGAGACGACGTTAAAAAGTGAACTATTTTGACTCCGGTCTCGTGTAAACGGTGCTCTAAAAAAGGGACTTCACATTCCCTAGGACTAGGAGGAGAAGGCTAGAAAACCGCAGGTTAAATGAATGCAAATAACTTCATGAATAGGTTTCACTTGGATATGAAAGTTTGTATAATTATTGATTGGTCTTTGAGCTATAGAAAAATAAGAATATTTTTGGCATTGGAAAGTGTTTCAGTCAATTTTTAGAAGGCGTTATCACTTTAATATTAAATTATGAGTCAATATTTGATGTGAAATAGATAGTGAAGAAATAATTGTGTGAAGCGCATTTTCATATGCACTTCACATAATTTGTGACCCTAAGTAGAGTTAATCAAAGTGGTTTAGGCCATAAACATTTTGCATTTCTTGTAAAGGAGGTATGTATAAAGCAATCATCAGAAATTTTTCATATTTTTCATATTCTTTTCAAAATGCTTCATAATACATTAAAGTTAGAAAAGTAAGGAAGTTTCAAATTTATTACCTACGATGCAGTAAATATTAGTATGCATATAGAACCACAGGGCTCACTAGTCCCCATTTAGTAAAAATACCCTTTGTATACTTAGGGGGCTAATTGGTCCATGGTAGAGCTTTTTGAACTAAAAGACATTTATTGACATTACCGATTAAATTACAACCCACGAACCTCGAGACTAATAAATAAAGGATCACTGAAGAGATACTTGAATCGATGAGAGGTAGGCAGAAATTGCAATTACTTAGCTCATCGTACCGGAGGCAGAATAGAAAAATCAAGAAAACATGCAAAGAAGCGAAAGAAATATGGTTGGATTAGTCTTGTGAAGAAATGCATCAAAGAACTAAGGGGCTTGCGAGGAGCACAAGCGGTTCATCTAGCGTATGCACTGAAAACAAGGCGGGCAATATCATCATGGAAAAGTCAGAAATCCTTGAAATGTGATCAGAATTCGTTTCAGTTCTATTCGAAGACAAAAGAGGGCAACAACCACAAATCCGAAAATATATTGATGGACCAAAGATACTAGCATCCGAAGTTAGATAAAATAAGGCAAAAGAACATGATGGTATTATCATTATGATGATTTAAGAGCTAGAATACTTTCGAATAGGAAAAATAACCGATGTGGCTAACATCATTTAGACACAGGAATAATCCGAGAGCACCTGGCAAGGTAAATAATCAGCGCAATCCCCAAAACATAAGGCCCTATTAAATGTGAACTCTATCGTGCCATCAGATTCATGTCATGAGCCATGTAACAAAAATTGTTCTCAAAGTATTCATGCAAAGAGCCCGAAGCAGAATCAAGACGGAAATAGCCAAAGAGCAGTGTGGGACTGTCAAAGACAAGGGACTGTAATGCTGTGTTTAAGCTTAGAATGCTAAGCGAACGAGCAATAAAGGTGAAAATAGACCCCAATATATGCTACATCGACTACACGAAGGCTCTCGATAGAGTGAGACATGAATATCTACTTGATATGTTACAAAATCTGGATATGGATAGGAAAAGTATACGATTAATTCGTAACCTATGTTGAGATCAATTAGCAGCCATTAGAATACTTGAACTGTTAGCCTATATAGTGAGAATATTCTGAGAAGGCTAAAGCACGCTTATTAAATATTGTAGAACACAGAAGCGAAAAAGGCCTTTTAGCAAACATTTAAAAAAATAAAGTGTATGGTAATCAGTAAAAAGAAAATCACCCTAACATGCATAGGGAAAAGATCAGGCAAACAGAATCATTTAAATATCTGGGAAGTTTTATAACATCAGACGGTAAATGCAACTAACAAATCAATCAATATGGCAGTGAATGTAAAACAAGAAGACTTGAGGCTTCAGACATGGGGTTATATCGTAGATGCTACGTATCTCTTGGACAGAATATGGGTCCAATAAAAAAGTACTTGACAAGCTAGAATACAGTAGAACTAAATTGCAATCTATCAGAGACCGGCAGCTGCAATTTCTGGGACATATCATTATGAAGTACAGCCTGGAAAAAACATAGTCGTGGGCAAAATTGAATGTAAAAGAGAACGCGGGAGGCAGAGAATAACCTTTCTGTCAACCTTGTCAACGCTGACAGGGAAGAATTCCTCATAGCTTTTGAGAGTGGTGGCAAACAAAGCGCAGTAGAGATCCATGATCCCCAACGTTCTTGGAAGAGATGGTACTTGAAGAAGAAGAAAACCGAATAATTTGACAAAGCTTTTAATGTATATTTTACAGCTTCGTAACATAAGCATGTCCCCCACGCATGTGGCCTATGGTTTGTGAATGTCTCAGGAACTTCCGCAGTAGGATCATGTCTGAACTTCCTTGCAATGAATGACGTCACAGGGCCCCGCATATATTTTCGGCCCAGGGAACCGACAGCCTTCAAAACCGCCACTGCACAGAAGATACAGCCATAATAACAAGGTAGTTAATCAATGGTATGTTCATGTATAGGCGAGCCAAGTTGCAGGTGAGTGGAGGTACCGCTAACAAAACAGATAGTGGAAAAGATTTGAAGGACTTAATATATCTGGGAAAGCGAAAGAAACAGCATGGAATTAGAATAGAGGCACATGATGAATAAGCTTTTTACCTGAAATCAAAAGCAAGGGCTAAATGATTGAAATGTATGATATAACGAAACGTAATCAGTATGGTTCCGTAAAACGTGGTGTATATATTATACAAAGAGAAAATAAAACGAAAAAAATTGAATTTAAGCAAATACAGCTTGAGGATCCAAAGTATCTTGCAATAAAAAAGATGTATGCAAGCAAAAGAGATTGACAAAGTGAGAAAGACAAAAATGAAGATATTCTAAAGGCGGTGTGGTTGTAAAAACTACAGGCCGTTAAAATAGGTTTTACTAAGTTCAGAGTTCAGACTGCATTAAATGACCAGACAAGAAATAGAGCCTACTATCGTGACGACCTGGAATAACAGAATGAATGAAGCTAATTACTCGTGATACATGAGACAGTGATACGAATTCCCGTTTTACAATGAATTTTAGAACATTGGCGATATTCAAAAGTGTAGCATAACTACTTTCGTCATAACGGTATATTGAAAATAGTCAAATGAAAGGGATGTGACAGTAATCGTCGAATCTTGTATAGTTTGATAAGCCATCATACGTTTAGGCTTGTGCTAGAGTAAAACATAACATTTCATCTATAGAAGTCTAATCTCTTTCTCCAATATTTGCTTGTGTAAACGTATTTGAGATGTTATGTAAAATACGATTATTCAAAGTCATCGTTTAAATTCTGCGCGTAACATACCTCTTGAGAAGTTACTCCATTCCTGAAATTCGTCTTCGGTCTTCCTTGAGTGCTAAAACATGTTGTTAGTATTATCAGCAACATTACATGTGCCACAAAAACGACTTTTTTGTGCATTTCTAACAGATTTCAGTCGTCTATCGATGTCAGGATCCTGTGATTATAGTTAAATGCACAGATAAACCTCCTATGTAATCATATCATGGACATTCATCCCTCTCATTGAAACTTAATTGGACTCTGACTTGTACTGACGTTTGATACGACATCATCGTCATCGTTAAAACAAATGCAACAATAGATGTACTTTCTTTTATTCAAATCTCTTTAATGAGATTGGACCTTTTTCTTCTTTTCAGATTGAGATTGTTCCCTGAATGTAAAAGCAAAGGTTGGGAATTTTTTCGGGCCCTTGATTGAGGACTTAGTAAAATTTATGCAATATGTTCTCTCAGCGTTACCTCTATGAAATAACTGAATATGTCAAGTACACCGCAGTTACTTCAATCTATACAGAACATTAAAGTTCAAACAAGTTTCACACTTCATACGCATCCAAATCAAATAGATCTGGTCGACTTGCAGCCGCCTTCATATTCGTAAATGGTCAGAGTGCGGACTTTTTGCTGTAAGACTTTTTTCAAGGTGTAAAAGTCATGATTTAATTGCCTAATGTTTTGTTCTAAATTGACAAATTTCTAAAAGGTCTGATCACAACCTGTTTTCGTTGGGTTTTTAAATTGGTAATGGTTGGCATGCAAAAGCCAGTTACTTTGTTTTAGTAATCATTGAGCATTATCATTGGTCGACTCTCGGCATATATTAGTAGACAGGAAACAGCATTAAATGTTACCAGGTTGCTCGTCCTTTTCTATTAAAGTTATGCAGATATCTTGCTCATCTCTTGCATATTGAGTTTCGCTGTTCTTTTACAGCATCGTCTTTTAACGAAACTGCGCCTTTTGGCATCGAAAATTCTCTTCAAGAATGGTGAGTTACAGCAGTTGTTTTACAGGGGTTTGTCCAGAATTTCCTCGTGTCAGCCTGTCCATAATAAGGGTTCTATATCGTAGAAAAAATTGTTGGAATAAAACCAACTTGGATTTAACGTCAAAAACAACATTTTTTTTCGTGGAGTCGAGAGCGCCGTAATAAGGCTGGCCTTTTTAGCTTGTTGAAATATAAATACCTCTAGCCTCATCTTCTTAGAAATTGTACTTAGGGATAGTTATGATAAAGGTTCAATATATTTGGCTTGTCCCTTGCCACCGTTTACTGAAATGCGCAGCTTTTATGTTACTAGAAAACATTGCATAGCCATGTGCCTGTTTCTTGAACAACCTGATTTAGAGAAATGCCAGACAACCTTAATGCTGTGAATTTCATTTCGATGGCCAACACCACGTATTGGTTTGGTGATCTGCTGTGATGTGCTGTGATACGATGTGCTTCTGATGTGCTGATCTGTCTCATGGGCAGCATAATTCGTCTCATGAGAGCCGCAGAACCTGGCTGTTGGCGGTGTTTGACAGAAGGATCTTATAGTGTGAACGAACTTCTAAGTATTGCGTCTCATCACCGTCGCGCTTTGATCAGCGATGCTCTTGAATTCGTATAGAAAACAAGATAGGAAACGTAAACTGGTTACGAAAAATGTGTCGGTACATCCTATAATTCCTGGCTGTGTCTTCATCTGTAAAGCTCAGACTTGACTTCAGTACAGCACTCACGACACACCCCCTTACCAGGAAGTTTGCAAATTTTAAGTTTGCTCATAAAGCGATAATGATAAAAGCTGAACCAGACTTACTCTGAAGATAGAGAATCACTATATGTAGATATAATAGGGAAAGGATGGTAATCTAGTAAGTGCATCCTTCAACAAGTAATTAAAATTGGTTAATGGTAGTCAAAAGAATGTTAATTTGCCCTGCAGCACAAATTTACAAACAGTTGTTTACTAAGAAGACAAATTAGAGAGATAATGGCGCCCAAGTGTCCCTTCCTCAAATTTGCTCCAATATCACTTACAAAGGCCTTGAGATGGTTGATTATTATACGGGCCACCTTACACAAGTATTTTCTTGAAATTGTATTATAGAGGCCTCTGATCTATTCATCAACTTGAGAAGCTACAAAATTTTGTTTACTTGGTTGTTTGAGTGGGCGAGATTAGTGTTATGGACGTAGTTTGGGAAGGAATTGATTATCGGGATTGGATGCCCATGACTATTCTTAAGATAATTATTTTTAACCGGAGGGTCAGATTCTCAGAGTGTTCAGGGTTTTAGAGTTTTAGAGTCTCAAAGTTTTGGAGTTTTAGAATTTCAGAGTTTTCGAGTTTAGCACAGTAGGTCTACATAAGTTATAGTTATAGTTATAGTTTAGAGTTGTACTATTGAATTATGTAAAGAAATATGGAGAACGAAGAGGATCTTGTCTTATATAGATTATAGTTCTAACACGATCTGCTAGTTTTGTTCAATACAATTAGAAAGAGCACTATTGTTCGAACAAAATTTGCTCCAGGTGGTTTGAATAGGAGGGTATGGTCAGTGCCTGAAATTTATAATCCTAGCGGCTAATATTCAGGTTTGTTCAGAAATACGTACCGTTTGGGAATTCTTATTGTGAACAAAATTTGTTATGCTGAGCTGATAGCTTCGCCCTCAAAACAATTGGTAGAATATTTGGCTCTCGCTCCCAGGCTACTATTCCTGTATAACCAAGAACGTCCGCCACGAGATTGAACAGAGTAAAGGGACAAGAGCTAAGAAAGAGGAGTGTGTGGATTGCACGCTGGCTCAATGGCATGAAATCTACAGTACAAATCCATCGAACGAGGCTCAGTTTTAGGACGTGGTACCCAAGGTTTACTCCAACTTCTGCCAGTATCACAAGTATGTCCGGGTTTCTGCAGCATAGATTAGAAAACGCTAGAGAAAGATTTTGAGATACCGCCACTCTATGCATATCTTGCAATGGTTGGCCAAACCCTTGTCTTAATCTGCAGTTACCGAACACAGTTTGTTCGAACAAAGAAATGACTGTTAAACAAATTACTTTCTATGGCTCTTGTGATAAAAATCGACAATTGAGTGACCTCCTCTACAACAGAACGGCATTAACAGCTTGCAGAAAATTGACTGATTGATGCTCTTAAACTCTATCAAATTTCTGCAATAAATACAGAAAAGTTGTTATCTCAAAAATCTCTTTTATTAAATTTAATTATAATTTTATAGTTATATGCTTGAAATGCTATAAATTTATTTTCCAACTTTAATTTGCACTAGTCTTTTAAGGGATTGTTTCTGTACCGTCACTGTATGCATTCAATTTAAAAAATTCTTTCTACATCACTAATTTTACTCTTTGCTTTCTCGCATAATTAGGCAATGGCTGCACCATCCCCCAAAACTGAAGTTTCCGGTCAGATGTAAGTGATTTGAGAGACCTGTGCGTCGCGCAGACCAGAGGCTAAGGATACAGGATGCAGAGTGATATGTTAGGTTTATTGGTATCAAAGCTCTTTAAGATTTACCACAGGCTCTCGAGGGAGACAAAAAGAAATGTTAACAGGAAAGTGAGAGTCTCACTTATTACAAAGCTAATAAAAAGTTTATAATAGCTTGGACCCTACCCACACTGGATTTTCAGCTTTCTGGGATAGTGAGGGGAGAGGTGGTAGGGCTGCAAACATATTAATGCTAGCAACTCTATGAATAATTATCAGTTAGGTATGAAAATTGGCAGAATGGTTATTTTATGTTTTAGCTATAGACAAATAAATTTAGTTATGGTATTGGATAACGTTATAGCACAAACGTAAGTTGACAAGTGCGTAAACATCGTTCAGCAATACACTTTTGGAATATCGTCGGTCATTTCAGCTCATAGAGCTATTTTGCATGTAATTTACAGGATTTATGCTAAAAACCAGGTTTATATTTGCGAACTGTGAGTGACTCTTCATTGAGATCATGGGACCTCATCATTTGGAAGGTATTCTTTCCTTTCAAAATAATTATGAATAATTTTGAGGAAAAGTCAGAAGGTTTCAAAAAAATTGTCAAATATCGGCAATTGAATGGCCAGGTGGAAATTTTAATCTAATGATGAATAAGAAAAGCAGCAAGGAGAGCATAGGCAGACCATAGTGGCAAAGAATAAATCCAAATCTGACGAAGTTCAGAAGAAAATTATGCATGTTCATCAAATTTGGATTTATTCTTTGCCACTATTGTCTTCTTACGATCTCAAATATGAGACATAAGGACTGTTTTGGAGCTGCAGGCCTAATAGCTGTAGGCCTACTAGCCCCCCCCCCCCCCCCGGGTAGCTTGCCCCTCCTTCAACGATGGGTAGAGTTAAGGTATCGTTTGTTAACTGACTGTATTTATTAATAACAAGAATGCCGTTTACGGAATATTTTGTGGAGCAAGTTTAAATTAAATTCAATGCTACTGTCCACATCCAGCAACACATAGCCTCATGACCAAGAGCAAAATAAGTTTTCCATTATTAATAGTCCTTAGAAGAGAACTCCATGCAATAATCTCTGCAAATATGATAAATGCAAAAGAACTTTGTACTTATAGGATAGGTAATTAGTCCTGGGCGTATGTCAATCTTCAGCATACAATAGCATACTGGTCCCCTCCCTATCTCACGTGTGGGAGAGAGTTACCAATCCTCACGTTACGTCACAACTAGTCATTCAAATTATTGGTTACAAAGAATGGACCATTAGGCTGCTATCACTTTAAACCAGAGTTCCTTTGTTTCTCTACTCCCTCTTAATAGCCTTCTCTTAAGGTAGAGATAGTTAGACCATTTCTGTATTTCTATCTTACTACCCTGATGACCATTATTTTAGAAGGAGCACTAAAATACATTTGAAAATTTTTCATTATGTTTCCTTCATCATAAGAGTTCTCATGATAGAACATATCATTTTATTGTACAAAAGAGAGCCATTTATTTGTGAGCAATAGGCAAGAAAAAGCTTCATTAAATTGTGTTATTTACAAGCAACCTTTTATTCTATTTATTCAGACATAAAAATATCAATACTCATAACAGATCTTCTTACAAATTTTCCTCAATACTGCTCTGCTTCTACATGTGTTTGTGTGTGTGTGTGTGTGTGTGTGTGTGTGTGTGTGCGTGTGTGTGTACTTGTTGATTCCATTAGTCCCGGTGGCGTTTTGCTACTACGAAATTTTGTTTATGAAAGTGAATACCTTAAGGCAGTAGTTCCCAACGGGTTTCATGTGCCCCTTCAAGGGCGTTCTCAGATATCGGGGAAGTGTTAAAGGACTTTTTCACTAAGAAGAACGTTCGAAGTATAGAAATGGCGCTTCTATAACCAAATACCAGCTCTACCTGGCAACTGTGAGATTTAATATGATTTGGGGTTTTAAGCTTAATGACGGCAATTACTTTCAATTTGAAATTGTAAACTACAAATCACTTGATAGAAAAAAACAGTAATCGGTTATCAGGAGGAGGAGGATATTTTTTGGCATGCGTTGTCCACTTTTCAGACCCTAGCCATAACAATGTTGTAATCATGAACTCTGTAACAAAGTTGTAAAACAGAAACAAATGGACGTGATTAGAATGGGTCATAAGGGGTCCATGAGTGAAACGTGTTGGGGAGTACTGCTTTAAAGCGTTACGTATCTTTACTCTTGCCGTTTAATTGTTGATCCTACGCGGGATCAAGCGGCTGTCACATGGTTAGATTTACCCCCGGCGATTTCCAATGGGTGGTCCGCTATAAGGAGGACATGAGGTACCAAGGCATCCGTCTGGATAACAAACAACAGGAAGACAGTCTGCATTACTTTGACAAGGAATGGGCCATGGCGGACAGAATGATCGCCGTTGTTTTACTCCGTTCCAATACCTGAATGCCCTTTGGTACAGCCTCTGTAATGAAAATACAATACGTTTGATAAATGTAGGCTATTAATGACCGATCGGCTAAAGCAGATCTACATACATATCTATGCAACAGATCTATAACATTTACCAATTTTTGTGAATATAAATTGAAGGAAAACTCGTGGACACTAGTGACCACTTATACTTGACACATTTTACTAGCAGAAAATTCCTTGTAACAGCGTTTAGTAAAATTAAAACGGCTGCAGAAAATCTTTCTAACTTCATTTAGAAAGCCCTTACAAGGATGTCACAAGTACCAGTGTCTATGAAACATCAAACCTTCTAATAGTAAGACAATGTGAAAATTTCTACAGTCATTTTTATTTCAACTTTGGTTTAAAAGTTAATACCTTTCATAAAATATGTTTTACCGTTGCTTTGGCAGTAACTTATTAATATAATTAATGATTAATTAATACACTAATTAATATATACTTTACTTTCTCTGCGTAAAACAAAATTCCTAAGTAGAGTGATGGAAAAGAATAGAGAACGTGACATCCCGCCTGTAGGTGTTAGAGGCTTAAAAATTTCTGACTTTTGCTTTTATTCTATTTGTCATCAATCGATGTTACTTTGATGTTTAATTTTGGTATAACTACTTTAATTTTTATTTGAAAAAATTTAGTGTTGTCAAAAGCCCAACGTTTTCGATATTCCAAATTTTTAAATGATAAACATTTACAAAGATATAATTTAAAACATTCTTGTAAATCTATTAAAGCGTTACTTATAAAACTGTTGCTTTTTTAGGACATGAATGGTGTACTATTATACATTTCTCATTTCAGTCGTATCTTCACTGACACTCCAAACATTAAATTAGTTTGCCAATTCTTGTTTAGACTGATAAACGGAAGAAAATAGTTTCAACTTACATGAAATGGAAATTGCTTATAGAAATAAGTAGACTACTTCTAAAAAAGGACTATGTGCTCGAGTGTCTAATTTTAGGGGAGTCTACCTTGTGTTACAGATTTAAATTATAGCATTCAAGTTATATGTGATAAATTTGGTTGGTTGTTACACTGCTTTCTTGTCTTTGAACAGAAAAGTTTCAAAAATTTGGTATATTTACTTCTCTACCTTTAGCCATTCATCATTCTTCTAAACAAAAAAGGCTTCTGTTGGCTCGTTATCAAACCCATGACACAACAATATATATGCAAATGCCTGGGATAGATTTACTATATGAGGATTGAACAGAAAGAACACGTGAATTTAATAATAGTAGTGAGTTACTTCGTCGCCTGTTTCATGTGAGTAAAACTGTGAAGATGTTTAAGTGACTCTTGTAAAAATGGCTAAATTGTAAAGGAACTCTTTCTGCAGATTAGGGGTACGAAATTTGCTTTGATGGGGTGTGCTTTAAGAGTGACAAGGTAAAAATGACCATCTGCCTCTGTTATAACCCGTAACTCATCTTTCTAGTGAGCATCGACACCTACTGATTTCTGAGTCACTTCCACGAAAGGTGGACTTCACTTGCTTTCGTAACTAGACAAAAAAATTGGATACTACACTGCAATAACGACAATTAAAACGACAATTAAGAAGAGGAAAAAAATTTCAAGACTAAGGAAAATTTAATCCTACCATTCAAAATTACAGGGAACTAAGGTAAAATTGAATAGTTGGGGAAGTGGGACCGATCTTATTATCAGGGCAATTATGATATTTGTATCAAATGAGAAAGTTTCCTCCTATGATTCAGAGAGTTACTCTACTTGCATTCCCTTTTTAGGGCCTGTCAGTATATGTTTGAAAACGTGTCAATGTATCCAACAAATTCGACTGTTTTAAAGTACTGATTCAAAGTTGTCAAAATTAACATTTAAAAATGGGTAAAGTATTGTTAAAGTAAGTATTTCAACAGATTCTTAATTGATGTAGCACTATCACCTCTATTTCTACACTAACACCATCTTAAGAAGTAGCAGCCTCTATTCAAATCGATAAAAAATTCATTTATTCAATATCCATGTGTCCACCATCTGGTATGTTTTATATAGTTTTTTCAATTGGTGGTGTTAATACCCTGTATATTATCCTTCATTGTAAATCACGTTCCTTCACAAAATTATGTATAAAATCTATCCTAATTTTAGTTATTGTCAGTATCGATGTAACCTCTTGAGAAGAATCGATCGAAAAGCTTCGACAAAATGAAATTCGCCCTACATATTTTCAAATTCTGCAGTACCAACAATCTGTTTAAAAATTCATTCATATGCAACCCCGTTATATTGGAGAAACATCCAAATGCAACTACATTTTGACAATGTTTCATCTACCTCAGACGTCCTCAGTTTATGTTGAAATATTGCACTTGAATTTAAGTACTTACATTATGTTGTATTGTACTTAAGTTAAGCACGACTAACGACTATGTGTTGCACTGATACAAAGAAGGTATTCTCTTCTTACAGACAAATGTAAAAGATTCATATGGAACTTTGTAATCAAAATTAAAATGTATTATGTTTGTCTTTTTAAATGTACCCACCTGTTCTGCCTTAGATAACTTCTTGTGCATTCCATTTGGTCTTGCATCAACATGTGTATATAATGTCAACATCAACAGCGATATTAAACTTGTAATGATTGATACTTTCATTTCGATAATTAATTGGTTCAAGTGTAATACCTCTTTCCTGTATAGAAGTAACTATGCCTTCTAAAAATTAATAAAATATTTGGATACAAATTCTACATCTTGAATGTTGTGTTCTAGTTAAGCTATTCAGTTGTATTACGACCTTTCTTTAGCATCGGTGTCTGCAAGATTCAGTTGTTCCGTGTACTAAATAGTTTCCCTTGAAAGTAGATAAACATCAGCGAGAAAAGACGTCATTACTATATAAAAGCATGAAATGTAGTTTTTGTCAGGAAAGAATGTCAATAACAAAAAGCTCAGCTGGGATTCTATCTTCTTTTGACGCACAGGAGATCACAGTTTAATGAAAGAGCCTAACAATTTAAGGTTAGTTTGACCTGAGAACTTAGCATCCAGTTTTATCGAGTATCGCAATTATAATAAAGCTATTTTTTAAATAGTGGAAGTCTTGTGTGGATAAACAATACAATACAATAATACTATGCGGATTTAACGATGAATTGACAAGAAATTGACGGTAGTCCATTACGTACCGATTCATAAACAACAATACTCTCTTGGATTAAGTATCACGTTGTTTTGAGTCAACAAAAACAATAAGAGATCGATCCCAGTAATAGGTAAAACAACAAAGAAGAATACAATGCAAATAAGTGCATTACACGATGTTTGCAACACGGCAAGGTCTTAAAAGCGATGGATATCAATCATCTCTTACGTGTTACATCCGTAGAGAAAATTGTAGGTTAGGACGCAATTTCAATTAAACGAATTGCAGCTTTTAACTCGTGATAGCAGTGGCGGTTTTGGAGGGCGCGGCGCCCTGGGCCGAGAGAGTTTGCGGGGCCCTATGACGTCATGTATTTCAAGGCAGTTCAGACATTATCTTATTGCGGGCGTTCCAGAGATACTTCATTCCATCCAGAGGTTATTGTTTCAAGTTTTCACTTACTCCGACAACAGCAATACAGGAAGTCAAACATATACTATTTTCTTAGCATTTAAGTGCGGGGCCCCATTGAGGTGCGGGGCCTCGGGCCATGGCCCTGCCGGCCTCCCCCTAATACCGCCACTGCGTGATAGCTTCAAAACCAATAGAATTCTGGAGCCGAAACTCAAGAACCAGATGCAAGTACAGAAGTGTAATTGGATCTTGTATCACAAACAGTCTATTACAATGTTCGCAACTTGCTGCAAAGTCTCCTTGTGTACAACTATTATAAAGCAAGGAAAGAGATCTGGTGAGGTGTAAGACTTTGGAAGCGGCCCGAAACCCCATTTCCAGAAAAAAATTAAAGCTCTTACTAAAGATTAGAATCATGGAAACTAGATTACCATTAATAATTTAATAACAGTAGCATTTCTCTATCTCTGTTGTATCGTAAATGATCTA
>JAAAKL020009903.1:0-14756 GCA_010016065.2 Carybdea cf. marsupialis auct. non (Linnaeus, 1758)
CTAAATCCCTCGTGGGCAATTATAAGATATTAAACTTGATTTGCTGTTTAATTATTATATTAAATAAAAGAATTCATAGGGAACCTCGCAAGTACCAGAGTTAACTTATTTGAACGTAAACGGAAAGGTTGATGGGGTTGTTATTGACAAGGGAGGTCCACGTGTGAGAGGGAGAGGTGTACCCACTTTAGATTTGGAGGAATAGTACCGGGCGCCTTACGCTACACGATGATTTGTCTTGACCACACCATGGTTGGCTATTCAAGTCAAACAATGTTTGGTTTTGGTGACACAATAGTTTGATGCTCTTTATGTCATACTATAGTTAGTCTTAGTCATATCGCCAAGAACGTATACACAAGCATGATGTCTTCATTGTGAGACATTTGAAAAGGACAAAGGGTGGGGTGTCCATTTGACCGTTTTATCCCACATGATAATAATCATCATGATCAACACTATAATCGTTACTATCAGGAGAAGAAGGCCTGCTCTTGTTTAGATTTCACGGAAAAGAATATCATCTTATCATCAGGAGAAGCTGCTCTTGTTTTGATGTCACGGAAAAGAATATCATCTTACCATCAGGAGAAGCTGCTCTTGTTTTGATGTCACGGAAAAGAATATCATCTACTTCGGTGTGTCCTCCAATGATTTTAGTCATTATTCCCTCACTTCATCTGTTTTTCTCGCAGTCTCTCACCAACCCTCCCTCTAATATCAACCTCTCTTACTTTCTGCTCTTGCTCTCTAGTTATGCCCTGTAGTCTTGCTCTCCAGTGTTATTCTCAAGGTCTTGCTTTCATGACGTGATTGTATTTTTAATTGTAATCATATAAGCTTATCTTTACCTTTCAATCTACTTGCAAACATTTCCGAGGAACTACGAATCTTTTGGCAAGGCATAAACAGATACAATTGACATTTAATAAAACATGTGTTTGTTACCATCTGTTACTTTTTTCTTACAATTATGACAGCTCCCTGCTGCTTTGTTTTGCTTGAGTCTACGTCAATTAGGTTTATAGTCAACTCCAATATTTTCTCATTTTCATCATATTGAGCGAAAGTGATTAGATGTGTGTGTCCACTCTTTATAATTGTTTATTCCTGCGTCATAAGGTACTAAGTAGCTTCTCGAGCACTGACATGTGTTTAAACTGAGGATAATATTCCTCTTTATTGTGTTTGATGAGTAATTTACCACCACGAATTTGTAAAGGGTATTCTTCGATGTTACGCAAATGTACATATCAGAAAGCATGGAGAAATGAGCCATGGTAACTTATAAATCTTAATGCAATTTTCAAAATAAAAAATTATAAACATAGGCTGTTAATATCTACTAAAAATGAAACCAAATTGAAACTGTAAAAATATTTTACTGTGCAACGAGGTGGTTCTACTTGTGGAGTTAAATAACCTGGGGATGGAATACGAACGTCGAGAAAGTAGGAAAGCTAGATCCGATATCGAAAATATTGAGTGTTTCATAATGAATGATCTGCTTTCCAACTATATAAAATTGATGCAAGATTTATTTTTATCATTGTACCATTTTTCTGTTCCGAGGTTTTTGTATTTTAGAAATGATATCCTTCTATGTTGAAACCTTCACTGTAAAGATGAGGATAAACGGTACCGAGAATAGACATGTAAAAGAAACGTTATGCAACTCTATGGAAAACAAATAACCAAAAACTGAAAGGTCTTGTTAATTTAACTGATCAATGAACGGCTACCTTTCGTATGAACACAGTTGATCTTAATTGCACTCATACATGAGTATGTCATTAAAAAGAGAACGTGAAAATATGTTACCATCGGGGATTCGAACCCGAAACCCAAAGTATCGCATCTTGTGGCTCAACCAACTGAGCTCCCAGAATCCAAGTAATATACACTCGCTTCCTTACTATTAATATCTTTTCCTAATTGTCCAAAGGTGTAGGTAGATAATCTATACCCATTTTGGAGATTAGCCTCTCTGTGCCATACCAATCTGTAGAAACGGTCCATCTAGCTCATCAACCTCCTTAAATCCCAAGGGAAGCTTAATAGTTTGAATTGTTAATAGAAACTATCAAAGCAGACTTTCCTTAATGCTTTCCTAAAGGAATATAAAACTTGTGACTCGCGATTTCTTTGCCAGCCTCTACTTGGTCCCTTCGCCTGAGAAAAAGTTACCCATGTCTGCCTTATGAGCTGATTGGTTAGACCATATGCTGCATGTCATGATACTTGGCAAAACCTATAGTTGGACCCAATCCTTAAATCTTGATAGGGCTTATCCATAATAAGGCCTTTACAGTCTCTCCTAATAAAAATTGTATATTTAAATAAAATTGAACGAAAGCCCAATGATCTATTTGTCCTGTCAAAATATTTCAAAATATCCATAAATAGTGTAAAAGAAACTCTGCAAGATGAACGTTTTTGTAACTCTCTCATGTTTGAGCTTTAGAAGCGAGAGTTACCTCTTTCAAACCTCTTTGTCACTAATGTAGAATCAATTTAGATTTTTTAATTTTGATTATAAAATATAAAATTTGTGCGCTATTTGAGTGACTTGTCGATTTTTGTTTTTGTTTCGTTTTTGATTATTACATTGCCTATTATTACGAGGAGCAGCACACGTTTCATAGCTAGTATTGAAGCCTGTTTCCTACTTGGTATATTTCTTGATTCCTTCCACACGCTTTCCTCTCTAAATAACTGTGTGACTTGATATCAATTGAGAGAAATTCCTCTTACGTAACAACCAACAAGCGACAGACTTGGCTAATCGTCTCCTTCCATCTATTCGTACAACCTTACATTAATTTGGTTTATTTAGACCCGATGGAATTATGAAAATCAGGTTTGTCAATGTCGCTTTTAGGGCTTTAAAAATTGCCCCGTGTCCGGTTGCTTTGATGTACAAGAAACAATGTTATGCAATTTTTTTAAAATTTTCACAAAATATTTTAAATCGTAGACTAGACGGCTGGAAAAGGCTTTTTAGATTCCTGTAAAACTCGGAACAACAGTATACTTGATTACGTAACAGGATCTTTGATATTGCATTGTGGTACGTTTACCTGTAGCATGAAATGACCTTTCTCAAAGGAATGTCACTGTATCACGACAAACATATAAACTATTATAAACTGTGCTGACATTAACAACTGCAATGCCCGACATATTCAAAATATTTATTAAATATTAATATTGATGTTATAAAATATCAAAGCGTATTTTTCTTTTATATACTGTACAGGCCGTGTCTTCAAGCAGAATCTGGCCAATTGCTACCCAACTTTTGGTCTCCTTTTAAATCTGATCTTAGCCTGAGATGCTGAAGGATTTTTCCCTATGATTGCCGGATAATATCTGTGCTATTCTGTTCCATAAAAATTTGGAAATTGCGTCGTGTATTCAAATGAGGTTTTAGCTACAGCCCAACAGTAATCTTAGATTGATGATAATGCCAAAGCTAGGAAGGAGTTTAAAGCAATAATATGTAAGGCTACTGCAATAATTTTGGTATTTTTTTCGTCAAACTTTTATTTCATGAGAATAATGTTTAACGTTGCTCGTATCCTGGGCCCCATACCCTATGCTTCCATTTCTTTAGTAGATCTGCGTTTCTAAACCAAAGCATGAAAATGGAAAATTAAAAAAACATCCTACATAGAGAAGGTTATAAAAGTTCGACGATCTGGGTTACAAGAGAGGAGAAAGTCAGCAATAGTTCTTAACACCGAGTCATGCCTACAATTATATCTGCCTTGCTGAACATCGGTGTAGCACCCAGAGACTACGTGCCGAAGAGTCTGAGGATCCAGACAAGCAAAGCACTGGCTGTTAGTTGTCTGTTTGCAAAGTTGCAAGTTCTTTAGGGTCCGAAGAGAGTTATTAAGGTAACAGCAGGTAAATTTATAAATGTTCTTTAGAGGCGAGTCAAGAGCTTTGTGCCGGTTTTTAAGTGTGAAGGAAAGCTTTTCAGACAACAGGGCTTTGACAATAAAACCCTGTGAAACTAAAGTGTTTGTAACTGGATCTTCTTTAAAGTTTTGAATTTCTTTTATCACAGCTTTGCTACTCTGAAAATGCTCTATTTAAATATATGATCTGGCCATGTCATTGTATGAACATGACAGTACTGTCTTTTAATTTCTGTCTTATAATACTTGGCACTGCTGAAAGTTAGTAGATACATCAATCAAATTTATACCAAATTTAGCCTTTGACATCATAATAATAATAATTAACACTGGGTATTAAGTTCTTATCTATGAGTATACATATGCTATTTCCGTTTCTCGCTACGTACAATTCCAACTGTTTTTACCAGCTGCATCACTCTCAACGGGACAGTGGGATAAATTGGAAGGATAGAACGAAAAGATTTATTAAAACGAAACAAAAAAAACCCCAATTTACCAACGTTGAGATATAAAAATATAAAAGAAATGTATAGATAAAATAGCGTCATTAAAACAACAGACTCTCAGGGCTAGACCACTCTTTGTTGCGGGGGTTAAAGATGTAGTATGATGACTTTATAGCCGAGAATTTCTCCAGAATACGGCCAGCATCTAACTTTACAAGATTTTGTTTATCCCAGAAGTATTCTTTGGGGCAAGGTCAAGGGTGGAAACATTTAAAAAGGTCAGACTGAAGTCGGCGTTTGCGTTTACTAAGTCATCCTTTAATGAACTGTATTTTCTTTCTTTATAGTCTCGCGACCTTTGATTCGAAACACACAGTCAACTCTCTAACGTTCATAGAGGGTCTACCACTCGATTTATCTAAGATTTTTCCATTTAATGAATGTTTTTCATTTTATCGCACGCGTGACAACGGGACTGGTATGTGCCCCACATGAAATATGACAAACGTAAATTGCATATGCCAATTAATTAAAGTAAAAATTGTAAAATATCCTTCAACTGGACTTGAAACAGCTGAATTTGGTGCTTGAAAAGAGGGAGCAGTCGTTTAGGCAGTTTGCTTTGTTAGGATAGCAAAATCAAGATTTGTTAAGCTCCCCTCCATGCAGTCAATGCCCCGCCCCTCAATAGCATCACCCGATAGCTACGAAAGTGTCCTGCTAAACCTCACCAAATTAATATGTTAAATAACTGACACTAATAAAGACAGACTGATATTTTGATATTTTGAAATTTAATCGGTACTCATGTAAACCAAAGTTTTAATTCTTATCGGATTAACCAATCAAGATGACATTATGATCATATCATACTGAAAGTAGCAGATTCTGTACCTTAGTAAAAGTTGTCTGCATTGAGGAAAATGTTATGTTATCACTATGTGCGTTAGTCAGAAACCACAAGATTTCTATGCATTTGGAAGCATCTGTATCTCACAGATGTTGTTCTCATCGTTACATCTGCCCCGACGTTACAGACTTGCGTTTGCACTCTTCTTGGCGTCAGAAACTAATTAAATATTATCTTATTTAGCCGACTAAGAAATATCTGCGTATGTTTTCGCCACACGCCAACTCGTGGTTTTGGCTGATGTAATTTTTCTGTATGGAAGTATCTAAAGCACGTTCTAGCACAAAAAGAGGTTTCACCTACGTCACCATTTTGCAAAACATACCAAATAAGAATTATTTGAAAATGTAGCTATGTTAGATTAATGAAAGCATTATTTAACGCTTAATTTCGTAAAATTCACCATCCTTTTATTCAACCTTTACGTTTTGTATACGTTTTTAGAGATATGGCTTGTTTTAAGTCTTATTGGACATCCAATGTGATGAATACTCTAAGAATTGATGGGTGATTAGATTATAGAGAAAACGTAGAGTTAAGAATCAACTAACTATTATAAGAATTAATACAAAATTTGTACGAGTGAGGTTATTTCTGTTTCGACCATACTAGTTTTTCTTAACATGGAAACTTTGCGTCTTCGGCGGGCATTGCAAAAAGATACTGATAGAAAATGATATACAGAGGAGTTTGGAGATGCAATAGATTTGAGAGAAGACTAGTAGATAGTAAAGTTAGTTATCTTGTATTGCACTTATTCCATCATATTCGTTGCATTCATTGGTTTTTAAACGTATTTTAAATTAGGATCATTAAAAGCTATTTATAAATATTAATTGTACCATATATATTTTATGAGTTAATTCATTCCACATCCGATACTTGTTCTAAGAGTTGCGATGCCTATACTGCCATCTCTATGTTATTTCTGTAATGAACTTTTAAAAGATATGAAAAAAAACACCGTACTATATTATATTAGTTAATATGAATGATTTAGTTATATGTTGCATTACCTAATAAATATCAATTTTTCTTGCAGGGGGTAAAAATCTCTATCGAAAGTTGAGAGAGTAAAGCTGTAAAAATAATAACGGCAGCTTTTAATTACAATTACATAATTCTAATAAACATTTAGGTAAAAACGAGAAAATGATATTTTTAGTTATAAATATCCTTAACTTAAAAATGGTTAACAACAGACTTATTGTCAAAACAGTAGCCCTTGCTTGTGCAATGTACATGATGCTGACTAGCTGATTTTAAATACTCCGCAGATTTAGATACGGGCTGAGGAAAGGATAGGAGCTCATGCGTATGTACTCTGTCAACGGGATCGCCATGGTTCCCTTTATTCCGAGAATTGGCATTAAATCCTGACGATGTCATATTTTCAATATCTCTAGTAATTTTCAAACTAATCAGAATATAGTTTATTATTTTGATGTCCTGCTGTCATCAAATAAGTAAGGTTTACAAAGCAATAAATCTCATTAGGTGGTGTAAAACAGGCTGGCAATAGTTCAGAAACAAAAGGACTGAGACACTCAATCATGTCAGTAAAAATGTGAACCTTCGAAAATCAATCCTACGGAATTGAAAATAATCCAGGGAAATGGATTATTGATAGGGCAAATAAAAGCCTTAATATTCCCGTATACTACGATTTAAGACGAGCCGTCAAATTGCGTTTCCGTGTTTAAAGGTATTTGAATGCAAGTGTGCCTAACCGTTTATTGCTCTACAAGTAAAAGGCAGCATTTGACTTCAAGGAACTATGGTTCTCCTGAAACCAAAATCTTACTTGTCAGCAGGACCTTTACAATAAAGGAATGATGCTCTTGGAACATGTCATTCCTGTTGTAGCGCCTTCCTAGTCTTGGACGTGAAACACGGTAGCCCAGAGTAAATTTCTTGGGAAGGTGTATTTTTATTATCAATACCGTACCAGCAATTTTAAAATGGGACGGGAGGGTTGATGTTGTTTTATATCGAAGATATGTACAGCGAGTATTACTGATTAAGCACTATGGACTCAATTGAGCACCCATGCTCAAATAAGAGGTCAGTCTGGGAGAAATATTTATTATGGTTGTTTAGGTTTAAATGATATTAAGCCCCCAGGTCCACATAAGCGCTCAAGTCCAAATAAGCGCCCATGTCCAAATAAGCTTCTAGATCGAAGTAGGCTCGTAGTACATATTTGATAGCTGAGAAAAACAAAGCCTGATGAAAATCCATCCTCGTTCAGTCTGGACATAGAAGACATGAATGCAACAGCTTCAGAAGTTATGCTTTTAGATTATAATAGTGAGGACAAGAAAGATACATTATGTTAACTGATTGATTAAATGATTGCTTAAAGCACTCCTGTTTAATCTATTCTATAGAAATCAAGCGTATGTTTTAAGAAATACCTGGTTCACCCATAAATTTGTGTTTTAAAATAAGCGCCAAGGGCCTAATGTAATAAGTGAATTGATTGGCAGCACAACAGAAAACTTGGCATTTCTCTCCAAGCCTTCACTGCCACAATTGAAAGGGAAAAAGTCAGGATACAGAAATCGTTCCAGTGATTGATCAATACATAAGAAAGTCATCCCTGATCATGATTTAACTAGTGTCTATGGAAATGTAGGAAGTTATTTGGCTACTTTTGTGTAATTTAGCCACTTCCTGTCCTACTTTTCTATGAGCGGTATAAACATAGGCTCTATAGTTACCTACAATCCTGGACAAATAGGAGTTTAACTTTTACTTTTTCGATGAAAGTGGTAAAGATTACGCAAGACACTTGCCACATGAAAGGTCCATTCCTGGTATGATATGTCTTCTAGGACTCTCCGCTTAGCAGCAGGGAGTTCTGATATGCAAATCTTTAAAATGCCCTTTTTCAAAGTAAATAATGTTTTGGAACTGGGGTTAGGGAAACTTGCATATTTCATTGTCCAAAATTGTAAGTCTGTCACCTGCAGCCATCGGCAAGCTAGCCAAGCCTGACCTGCCAGTTTTTTCAAAAATTTGCAACATAAGACCGGTCGAAAATTTGACGGCTTTCTATTCGGCCTGCGGACAGATCCAAGGTACATCTACAAATCAGTATCCCCAATGACTCCTCCAGGCAATGTCACGCCTTTACTTGTTTGGGAATGGTTTTAGCCGCCTCAGCTACTTCAAGTGCCGAGTACTGTTGTTATATAGCCAAGGAAACCTTGCCACAGCGAGAGCAATTTTGCCCTAGAGGGTGTTCCCTTAAGAGAATAATACATTTCAATGAAAATTGTTACTGAGATTCACCACCTATCATCATGCGAAAAATCAAAAATAAGATAGCAACGTTTCCAGCTCAAAATAAAGGTTATCATATTTTGGCCCTCGAAATCTCTGCCAGCTGCTCATTACCACCTGAGAACGACAACGCGTGTCTGGGTCATGGAGGTATAAACTTTCTAACCGTGCGTTGCTTAAATTGCGAGTGGTATGGTTTAAAACAGATGTTGCTAGCTTGGCTCCATGATTGTCCTCATTAGAGATTCTTGGGGGAATAAATAGCAAATATAAGTCTACCTTACCAAAGTACCAGTAATATTGATGGGATATAGTTTCTGTATATAATGGGCATAAAGAAAAGTAACATGACAAGAAAATACCATGATGGTTTCCTGGTAATAAATTAGGACATACAGAGACGTTTTCCAAACCAAGTAACGAACCGTTTCATTTTCTGCAAATTATGTATTGTTCTCTGTACATGAGCCGAATTTTCAGTCAATTCTTTCTTCCTATTGATAAAGCTGTAGACGTGACATCTTCATCTACTCTTCATACTCTTCTTTCATTTAAATAAGATAACAAAAATTGATAAGGATCTGTTTGACGTCCCCAACTATGTCTAAAGACGAAGATACCTTATCATTACCAGGGCTATGCAGAGGAAAATTGATGACGTCACAAATCAAAAGTTTTGGAAATAGGATAATTTGACTCCAGATACCTGAAGACAACCCTAGAATAGGCTGTTTCTCACAATACGAGACCTGTAGTGAATATAATGTTTAAACTAGAGGCGTTGAATTTCAAAAATCTCCGGTCAACTCTCTGTTAATTTTCCTTGGATCCTAACGCTAGGATCCAGCATCAAATAGCAACGTTTTGTTAGAGAGATTTAAAACTTTGAAACCTGATATCTCGGCTTTGGGAGAAGGCAAGACTCTCAATTTTGGCAATCGACGTTCTCACTAATAGCGCTATATGAATATTGAGTATTTTTTCCGTAATTCAAAGAGATTTGATGTTATAGATTTGATGTGCCTCTATGTGCCAGAGAAAGCATCTCTTTTCTTTTATAGCCAATCAGGTAAACTCTGAAATGAATGAAAATTAATTCAGTGGAGGGTAACCCCTATTTTACATTACTTGTGCTACGTAATAGCTGTGATTCTGATTCACAATGCACAATGCGATAAAGTATGGAGATTTTTACATTTCATAATGGTGGATAACACTTTCAGACACTTCGAATGGTAGCAGTAAACCATCGCCCCTTCAATACCACAACAATGTTGCTTATTGCGTAGCCGCATACAATGGTGCAATGACTGTAGGCAGTGATGTTCTGTCACCGGCAGATACACCTATATACGAGATTTCTGCCTCGACTTGAATTGTAGGCAATTTTAAGTTATACTATGTTAACTCAATTTTCGACTCTACAAGCTTTCGACCTCGACCTTAAAACGTGGTCTCTACTTAATTTCTATCGGTCAGGAAGAAGTGGTCTGGAAACAAGTTGTGGCGATGCGTGGATACGGCCAACAACTACCAAGAACGAGTACTCTTGGTTGTCGTCCTGACTTAATTTCTATCTGTCAGGAAGAAGTGGTCTGGAAACAAGTTGTGACGATGGGTGGAACGGCAAACAACTACCAAGAACGAGTACTCTTGGTTGTCGTCCTGACTTAATTTCTATTTGTCAGGAAGAAGTGGTCTGGAAACAGGTTGTGACGATGCGTGGGTACGGCCTACAACTACCAAGAACGAGTACTCTTGGTTGTTGCCTTGTCGCTGCAAAGCCGTCACATCAACTCTTCTCTTCTGCATCTTAATATTTCGCTACTTAATTGGAGAACCTCCCTGCAACAGTTCTGTAACTGGTATGGATATTCATCCTGCAGGCACAATGAATAAATATAATAATCCGTGCCTCGTACATTGTATCCAGAGTACATTCAGAAATCTCAAAGTTCGTCTTCATGCATATCAAACGATCCTGCGGTGTAAAGGTCCTCTGATTGCTAACCTTACAGTGATTAGATTTACAAGTTTCAGTTGCCCTGGTTTGATACAAATTGTAACAAAATCTTTCTATTTGATGGTCGATCGAGTTAACTCTTGACTGAAAGAATATTAATTCAGTGGAGAGTAATTCCTCGCTAACTTTATTTGGAGTGCGTCATGCATTGTCTAGAGCGCGTACCCTACTTCGAGGAGACTTAATTTCGTCTCCACTATCTTGATAACAATGCACGTTAACTTAGAGTTCACGCAATGAGCCGGTACCAAAGGATTTCCAAGGGTTAAGCTAGCGTAGCTCTGACTTATAATTTTAACATCATGTATTATTCGTGTTCGTGTGGTAAGTTATGACTCTGGAGAAATCAGAAGGATCGAGTAGGAAGAAACGTCGGAAGATGAAACAAAGCAATAGTTCAAACTCCAAGCGCTGTAAGTTCCATATTTTTATCGTTCTGCTTGTTGTTGACGGCGAGAGTGTTCTTTGTAGCTTATTTTGTGTAAGAAATCAACAGTTGCCATTCGAACGACAGGCTTTTACCCAAGCTGTCTTTCTCTCGAACGCAATAATTGCGTTCTTTTACCAAATGAATCGTAAAGTTGACACTAAACTGTCGATTGTTGAACCCTCGACCACCTGATTCTTAGAATTTTTTACCTCAATAAATCTTTCGATGCGTTATGAATTATAGAGATGTACGGATCATTGGGTCGTATCATATTTTGTAAACATTAGAGTGAACAACGTTGTGGTTGCATTGAATAACTGTAGTAAAGGTGAACGGAAGTTTTGACTTCAGAATGCCTCTTTTAGGGATGTGTGATTCTAATTTTGCGTCTGTAAAACATGACTGAAGAATCTTATGCGTGATGGAAATTTTAATTGCTTTACATACAGACATATTAGAGTAGGCTGATAAGGATTAAGTATGATTTATGGTGAATTGTTCTTTTCATTTCTCATGGTTCCCATTGTCGAGAGATCAGAGTAGTTTTGTTGTCAGAGCACAAGATAGAGATGTACTCGGTAGTGTTTCGAGATGTCCCGCAGTATAACATGTAGCAACAAGAGTGTGTAAAGCAATTTCTTGCTAGCTTGTTCAACATTGTGACTTGAGGAGGACACCCAGGGGCTTGCTTTTCCCTTCTTTAGCATATATTTGGTATAGTAATTTATACCAAAGGAACGACATATCCTTCTCCGGAGCAAAGAGTTATCGCCAATGGTCTACTCGCTAATTTTACTTTATAAATTTTTAGCCATGAGGTCTTAAAGAAATTTAACATAGACGTGCCTTCGTAAATTAACTTCCTTTAAGTACTGTATTCAAAGCAGCATGGTACTTCTGAAACAGTTTGTGACCTGAACGCTATTAAATCTTTGGTGTTAACAAAGTCCTTATATGACTCCTCCAAGGACTTTGGTGGTAAGGAGAGCTTGCGGTTAGCGGGAGCCTGTTTACCTTTGGTGCAGACAGAATTTAGTAAAGGTGTGATTAGATAACAGTACACTACTATTCATAGATAACATGTAACATATAAACATATAAATGAAACAACATACACAAATTCTATTTAAACAGAGATAAGGGATCATAGGATTACAGGAACAGAATGTGATTGGCTGTATACTGACAAAGGAAACATTCAATAACTGCAAGTGGCGCCAAAACAGTAACCAATAACACCTTAAATATAAAAAGCTAAAACAGAAATTCCCTAAGACAGGTAAACAAGTAAATAGATTCTGTGTATTTATTTTATTACAGATGTATATTGACTGAAGAGTATCGGCGAAAAGCTTCCCGATCCAAATAACTCTACTTGGCTTCCCTGAATTTTTAAATAACCAGCAACATTTTCAGATATTTGATATAGGCATTGTTAGATCTAGAACGGGCATTTTTAGTAGAAGTAGGACAAGTAAAAGTTCAAAATTTCGCCGACATCCTAGATAGACCGTACCTTAATTTGTTTTCTGCTGAGGTCTGTTTCTCTGTTAATATGTTAATGTGGACCCTTGGCCTCATGTATAGAGAGTCGGACTCAAGATCGAATGGTCGTGGGTTCGAATCTCGTCCAGGTTACACGGTAATACTATTAGGGAAGGTATGAGCCACACATTGCTACTGGCTTGCACTGTGGGTGAATCTGTATGAGCACCATATGAGGCAGCACTTGGAAATTCAGCAACGCAGGTTGTCTTGGAGTTCCCGCTGCCAGGGTAACATATGTTTGAATTGTAAACCGCTGTAGAATGGTACTGAACTAGATATGACACTATACAAAAATAATACATAATTATGATGACGGAGAAAGTTGTATAAGGCAGTTTTATTTTCTGACTAAAATTCTAGCTCTAAACAACATTATGTTTGAAAAGGAAACAACGCTACCAAGTGTTGCCAAATGGCAAAATAGCTCACATTAACAATTCTCGTCCTTGTTAATATTATACAATATAATATATAATATGTTAATAAAGGAGGTAATATTAACGGAATCGGTATTTGTTTACCTTTTTACACGCATCGAGGATACGTTTAACCTCCTTGTTTTCCGGTGTTGGCGAATGATTTATGAAGAATGCTCGCTCTGGTCAGGGGGTAATACTTGTTTAATCTGTATTCATTTCCGTTTTGTACACATCGAGGCAAAGAAGTAAGTGATGGAAATCTTGCTGTCATCAGCCTCTGAAGAGTCTTTAGGTGATTGGATTTTATTGTGAAACTGGTTTGTAAGCGAGGAACAAAGTATAAAGCTCGGTTTTGTTTCTTCCGTGATATAGATTTTGCTTAAAATTCGATTCAACACTAAGCCTACTAGATTTAGATAGAAGACACAGCTTGTTGTTTTTAAAATGATAACTTCAAACATCGAGTAAATGTTATTGAATTGAGAGTATCCAGATAAATCTACAGCTAATATCATCATCTTTATTGAACGAGTTTTTCTCGTATAAAAATGAATGGCAGCTGCGAAAAGTTCTTTGAATGTAAACCGCTAAGGGACACTGAGATGAAGTTACAACTGCTGTTTGAATTCACGTGCTTCGTTATTAACTTGGGATGTAGGTGTATTCTATTAATTGAGTCCAGACGTCCTTTATCTTCATTGTACCATCATTAGAAAAATGGAACTTCTTTTTTACCACTTTGGTTGACTCGGTACCTTTATATTCTATTGTTCCCTCTCCGGGTGTGGTGCCTCTCGTTCCGATGGGCCGATAGTCTGTCCTGCATGAAACCGCATACGGTCCGCAGTTTGTCTGTTACTACCACGCCTGCAGGATGTCTGTTACTACAAATGGGGAGGGAAAGTGTGACGTTACGATTTTGAAAATGTTTGAATTGTGGAAATATATTCAGTATTCCTGTTTTCCTTTTAGTACGAACGTCAATGGCCAACGTTGAGAGTGATCCCCTTTCCCACCACCGAGACATCAGCATTCAAAGTTTTAATTCTCTCTAGCAAAACCTTGTTGTTTGATGCTGGTTCCTAACGTAAGTAACCACGAAATATCAACAGAGTTTTGACCAGCGATTTTTGAAATTCAAATGCCTCTAGTTCAAACAGTACATACACTACAAGTCTGATATTTTAGGAAACAGCCTATTATTAGGAAGCCTTTAGATATCTGGAGTCAAATTTTGCACTTTTGATTTGTGACGTCATCACTCTCCCTCCGTATAACCGCTGCTTTATCTTAGTAACATTCAGTAGGCAGTTACCACTTCAAACTCGACAGCTCCGAGTTTGCTCAGTAATTTATTAATTATTTCAACCAAATCCCTCGGGTTCTTAATCCATTCATTACAGTCGTGCAATGCAAGTGCCACACCCACACCTAGATCTCTACCAAAGTTAACTAATGAAAGTTAGGCGTGGTCATTAAATACCGCCGCCCTTTTGGGCAAACTTGAATACCAAGACTGTCTTAGTATATATTTCTTTGGTAGAGCGTGCTGCATTTCACAAATACTGATTCAAAGTAAAACATTTTTTAAACTTTTTTTTATTGTATTCACCCTGATCGAGGCCGAAGCCACTTGCAGGAACGGGTTACTTTTCCCTTGCGGATGACAATCCATTCATGCTTACTTTTCATGCTATTTTATGCTTGCTATTCTTGCTATCATGCATGTAGTCCCCCCTCTGTCCTATCTCTCGAAACATAGT
>JAAAKL020009904.1:4716-14755 GCA_010016065.2 Carybdea cf. marsupialis auct. non (Linnaeus, 1758)
CGTATATTACAAGCACAAGAGGTGGCAACGAGCATATAACAAAACGATGGTAGGAGTATGATGATAAGGGAGATGGGCGTATATTACAAGCACAAGAGGTGGCAACGAGCATATAACAAAACGATGGTAGGAGTATGATGATAAGGGAGATGGGGGTATATTACAAGCACAAGAGGATGCACAAGGGCAATATTTCCAACTGACCTATGGACGTTAGAGATAGCTGCAACGTTGTCTGTAATATCAGTTTCTTTTTGGCGTAAGATTCTTATTATCTATCTAGCAAATCATTATCATCTCATTGTTAATTATGCTAACTTAAAAATCTAGTTGACATGTGCACTCTAGATGATAAAACACAGCAAGAGAGGCGTTACATTTTGAGCGGCGCCTTTTAACTGTCTTAATGGTCTCTTCTTTCCAGAATAGGCAGATATTTAGGACCAAGATGTCTAACAAAACATGTACCGCTAGCAAGGCATTTCTCTGTCGATATTTTTCTACTTTAAGATGACGGTATCAAATTGATCTGAAATTTGTTCTTTCACAGGCAAATATTCTGGCTCTATCAGCAAGTAGTTCCTTTCTGAAACCAAACCTGGTGTATTTGATTACCTCAAAAATGTATTTTAATTGGATTTAGGAGAAATCTCGAAGGACAATGTTTTAAAAAGTGGGGTCCAGACTTCACGTTCCTCTTGCATACGCTGCTACTATTGTAGATTTGAGGCATCTTAAATTATTGGTCGCTCCAAGATCATTTCTAGCACATGGAAACCTTTGTATAACTTTCCTAATAAAGAAGTCAAAACCCTTCTTTGGCTACATCACCGATTACCATGTATCAATTATACTATCCAGTTAAACCGATGCAGTCAAACTTGCCTAAAAAGACTTAAACATCCTTCAAACTTTTTCTTCCTCATTCAACAGAGCCTTATTGTCTTCAGGTAACGATTTCAATGCTCGCGTCCTTTCTAATGAGATTTGACTGCCAAATATTAAAGCCACAGTTGTACAGACTACTCAGCTACAGACTATTTTGTCCGTGTGGTTTTGGGTGTACCTTTCACAAAAAACAAGCAGCTTCATTGCATGACAATATAAAATTAACAGTTTAAATTATAATCGTATCTAGCAGGAACAGATAACCTCTTCTGCTTAATTAGGCATAAAAAACTTCTATGGAAGTAGACTATGTCAAAAAGTGGTTATGGGGAAGCACATGTTTGTGGCTTTCAGGATACATCTACCTGTAACGCAAACTAGTACATTCATGCACAATCTGATATTACCCTACCTGCCCTTAAAAATTACCATGGAGTAAATATACTACGCAATATACATCGACAAAGGGGAAAATGTCTAGTTAGGTTAAGTGGTCTTGCTATAAATTGCATTGGACCTTGATCATACAATTCTTGTTAAAATACCATCATGTCCTTAAGAATCATAGGCCTTAACTTTGCCTGGAGAGAGCCGTTAAGATTGTGTTAGGACAGTCCAACAAATTCACGTCCAGACAAAGTTTCCTAGAAGATATCATTGAGACAAAAAAACCCGTACAAAATCTACTACGGCAGAACCTCCCTGGAGACAAAAATCCCTTTGGGAAATACCTCCTCATACAACCCTCCCCCTGATCTACATGTAATCGACTGCGAGTCTTCAGGTATGACGGACGTTAGATTCACGATCGTTGACTATGTCGACCAGGGGTAGGTTTGTTCCATGTTTTTTTGCTCTAGGGCTTTTGTACGAGTGGATTTTGTTTCAATGGTATCTTCGGGGATTTGTATTCACATAGCTCTTCATAATTAGTGTTATTATATTATATTAAAACTATAGATTCTATTTTAAAAGGTCTACATACCAGTATCAATCTCACAATGCATGTTGTACTTGTTGCAGAAGTTGACCAAGTCGTGTAACAGCTTCGACGTAGCCCGCAGACAACAAGGAGGAATATACAAACCATCACCAACGTAAGATCCTAAGTTGCATTGCATTTTACTTTCAGCGCAACTGAAGTAATGGCTTGTACCATAGCGCTCTCTGACATAGTTGACTTCCCACTTCTGTATAAATGGCAGCCAGATATCTTTGGACATTTCAAGAGTAGAAGTGGCGCCTGAAACGAGAGCCATCATATCAGGACAACTCAAAATAGCTTTCCCCTCCTGCTTTAGTCGAAGAAACAAATCTAGGAATCCTAAATTCTGATCATGTAAACCAACATCCAGCTTGTACCTCTTCAACGTTGAAGACTTAGCCATAAATGGTCCATTGACATAGTCACACACTGTACACTCATTAAATGAACGCTTGTAGCCGTCAACTACCCTAATCTCATAGTTCATTAGGGTTACTTGAGAGCAGTCTATATTCCATATGCGATCCGTGTTCAAGTTTCCAAAACTGACTACATCAACACTGGGAAGTTCACTTAAAACATGCACTGCACGTGTCAGATCAGTATAATGGCCCAATCCACTAAATTCTCTGCCGAGAAGAATGTACGGGGTAACGGTTGATTTGATCAAAGTATTCCATATGTTGATTCTGTTCTCTGACTTATCAAATTTCTTAATAATAATTGATGGTATGATTTTCAAAATATTCTCTACAGAAGAACTAGATGTCGCCAAAATTATGGTGATTCCCTGATATTTACGATGCATTGCTTTCACAGTCTGCACAACTTCTATTTCTTTTGTGGCATTGAAATTCTGAAGACATATAGTAACCAAAGAAGACAGTGGCCTTGCACTAGAGCAAGATCTAAATTTCCAGTTAGCTAACAAATTGGGCGAGTCCTGGTCTTCTCCCAAGTAATCCTCTTGGCATGTTACTTTTGCTGCATTTGTGATGCTCTCAGGCACACTACTGGTTGATGAAGGTACTTGGCTAAGCTTCTCAATAAAATGGCGGAATAAGCGAGAGACATCATTAATTTCGCTTTTTTCCAAATAACTCCGTTCGTTAAGAAAACTGTACAAATTTTGCAACGTCTTTGATACTACTAAGGGATCCTCGGAATATTCCATGTATGGAGAGGGAATCCCTACGAAATGTCTGTCTTTTTTTACTTCCCTTCGATTGTGGAGCTTCCATACTGATAATAATACAACAAGTACTATCAGTAGGCAGAGGGCCTCACGAATCCGATACTTTGCCGTCTTCTTTTTCAGCTTGGTACCCATCACTCGCTGTTTGTTGTTAAATGCGATACTCGTAATGAACGTCACAACAAAATGCGAGTAACTTTTCTTTCATTTTCCTGCGATCTTGTTAAAGTTTTACCAGTCTTCTGTACTCGCCCACAAGCTACCTAGTATTCTTATTGTTACGTTCCCGAAAGTCAATCGTGTTTGGTTTACAAGCACACAAACAAGACAAGTACAACAAGTTCAAGATAGGAGACCGACCAATATCAGCAACGCTATTATTCTTTGCAGGTCGACCTATTCTCATTGTAGTGAGAATTAGCCAGAATAATAATAGCTTTTGCGGCTTTTACAAAACCCTTAAACGGGACAAAAAAAGACAGCGACACACTTCAATGCACACTGAAAACAAAACGTTGACTTCAGTATGAAAAGCGCTGTACCATGAATTGAAATTCGAAGGTGAGGGATGTCATACAAATGTGCACATTTTATGATCATATTTCTTGTTTCTCTGGTATCTTTTAAAAGCTTGTAATTTCATCTCCTCTCTTTTCACTTATTCCTGGCCGTTTATAATCAATTTCGAATAGATTATTTACTAATCGCAGACCTTCCAACTTCATGTAAAAAAGCACAGAAACTCTGGTTTCCAAACCCCATCGACTTCTACAGTGCATCCTTGTTTCTTTTAACAGATTGACTTCAAATGCGGAAAGAAATGTTCGGATAAGCCGAAAATTCGGATAATCGATGATATGTTTCAACAAGAAAGCACAACAACTTTGTATTTGATAAGATAAATTTTTGTCACTGTACATTTTAGCAACATTTCCCCTCTTTATCATAAGAATCAACTTGTGAAAAATACAGTCAGACGAAGTAGTTTGGGAACTTTGGGTTATCGTACTGTATCATTCCGTCGATCTTTCAGTCTGGTTTTGGCACAAAAGTTATTAACTGACTCCTGTCTCTGAATGTATGCAAAGTCAACTCGCCATTGACACAACTTCCAATCCTTTCATTTCCCTTTGTGTTGCAGCAGGTGACATTAAAATGACGAGAAGACATTTTGTAAGGACAATTTTCGCCAGAATTACGTGACACACAGTAAGAAGCAAATTAACAAGTCTTCTTTAGGCCTACTACCCAGAAAGCGACTATATGTTAACTTCTCGTAAAGCTTGTAAGATTAATTGTGTAAGCTTCATTGAAATACCTCCTATTCCACCAGTCATTATCATATGTTGCAGTCCCTTTTTCTTTTCATTTTTTGTCAGCAATAGGCCTACAGCCCCGAAAAACAACCGTTACCGTAGCCTTTAAACAACAATTGCTATGGAAAGAACAGGGAATGATGGTCTGCGCGAGACCATTTGTTCGCCTTTTCAGCGCCAAGATCACAACACACACCTGAAAATTTTAGTAGTGTGGGGCACCTATGAAAGACATCCATGACAGATTTGATATAGCATGCAGTCACCCGAATTGCTGATGCTTCCAAATCCTCCACACCAGAATGTGGGATCTCTCTGAACAGGTAATGAATTCAACGATGCTATGGTACTTCAGGTGCTCATAAACAGGACCGTCATTATCAAACTATTTCTTCACTTCGGTGAGCGAGATTTCTGTGTCCATGTTTCACCATCAAAAGTGAGAGCAGGTCTTCATTCGAATCAGACTCGATCGAATCAGTAGCGCCATTATTTTCAAATTGTTTCTGAGTTAACTTAATCTTTCCTCAATCCATCAACTTATTTTTCAAGCGGCCCTGCCAAATTCTTAGTTTGTAGAAGGCGATGACAAAGATCACTTTCATTCCAGTTGAACATATGTTCCAAGGAATACTATTAAATCAAGGAAGAAAACTATGCAATTGTTTCTTGTGTGTTTGGGCTGTCTTCACATTCATTTTCTCGCCTTTTACTGTCGGATTGCAAACGGCATATCGGTTTCAAAAGTTTAACTGAAAATCGCTGTTTGCAGAAAACGTTTTCGTTGAGATTGGATATAGTTCCTAATGAAAATAAGCACCTTTCTGGATCAGAAAAGGTCCCTGATCTTATAACCTCGACATTGTATACACTAAATATACAGAGCTTGGTCCAGTTGATAGTTCCTTTTGGTTGTAATGACTGTTTTGACTGGTTTTGTCATGCTAGCCTGTGATGTTCATGTGGGACAATTCTTTCATTTCCTTTCCATATTGCTTGTCGTTATTGATTCTATTATTGAGTTTCCCAACCGATCATATCCTGGTTTTTTGCTGGTCATTATTAAAATTAAGGTGTACTTGACGTCTTGGTTTTAATATTTTGTTCTCAAAAGATTCTTGTTAACTGTCATTGTACCCAGTTGAGTCCAGAACTGTATTGATGAGATCTTGAGACTTTTTACTGTTTATAGTTTTTATTAACTCAACTTTTAGATTGTATAAATTTCTTATGCAAAATTGCTATTAGTCATCACAATTTTACGTACATCGGATCGATTTTATAGTCATTAGTCTGGTTTTATGTGAGGGTATTGCACAGTGGTTTCGTATACGCGCTCGACATTTTGCAATCCTAGATGTATCAGCTGAGTTGCAAATAATTGATCAATCTCAATGTATCACGACATCGATTGTTTTATCGTTCACTCTTTTGGATTAAAACAGATGTTTACGATCAGAGAGCCAGGAATAGAGCTCCTCGTGGCTTGAGATGGGTAAAAGATCTTTGGTGAAGATCACGACAGAGATACTGGCGGGTAACAAAATCGTTTGCTCGAAATCTCTCGCTAAAGCACCTTCATTTAGTGCCAGCGTAGTCGTTTATCACTTGAAAACATGCGGTAAAGCTCGATAGGTCCGAAGGCCTACAAATTCTTTGCAGAAAGTTACGTGCACTAATTGGAAGCTTAGAGCCAAAAATGAGGAAAAATCGAACTTTTCCAATGGTCCTCCCTACATGAATTTGGTGACTAGCAATCGTTTGTGTCGCAGTCACTTCATTCTCTGGAAATTGTGGCTTGTCTTTTAAAACTTGTGGAATATTGAGACATATTCCTGTTTTCTTCAAGTCTCCATGGATGTCAAAACTCTTGTCTGCCATTATTGAGTCACCTGCAACAATTTCATTTAGATCTCTCTTTTGTATTAGGGTTGGAAGGAAGCCACGTCTTGAAACAATTTCCTTGTCAGAGATGGATCAAGTGTACAACTGTGAAATAAACATGAATCCTCCCTTTGCATCAACACCAACTAAAAATTTTTAGTGGATTTATAATTTAAAAAGCTTGGAGACTACAGCAACAATGCAGATGGACATTGAATGCGTATTTCTGTGCAGTCTCTGATGATAATATTCCTTGGATAGTCCTCTTTAAATCTTTGTGACATGTTCTCAAACAAGATATCTCAATGTGGCCATTTATTGAGTCTCCCAAGTTTAGCATACAAAAAATCCAGCCATGTAATTAAAATTTTGGAAACAGACCCCTCCGATAATCTAAATCTGATACCAACGTCAAGATTGATCATTTCAATGCGCAGTTTCATTAATAAAAGAAGAAACTCATCTTCCACAGGTAGCAAATATTAACTACTATAAAAATTTAAGTTCTTATCAGGAAAATTTTATTTATGTCACTAGCTTCACATTGAGTATTAAGCAGATTTTGTAGGTCTATCCTTTGCCCTTTGCCCTTTGCCCTTTGCCCCTTGCCTGACTTACTACACTAGTAAATAATTTGTGATCTATCAAAGTCAGGCACTACAAACATTAAGATATTTAAAACCTTGCTGTGACTTGAAAAGCCTGTCATATATTTCAATAATTTTCTTCCTTTTCTTTGGTATCACTCATTTCTAGTAATGTACGGAGGGCAAACCTATGAACACAAAGGCGTTTCTTTCAGCTTGTACGGGCCTTGAATGAAACTCGGCTTTCTCGCAACTTTTGTATCCCCCTCTCTCTTCTTCTCCATAGCCTATCAAGGCCGTTGGTGCACTCACTGATGCACGTCGCACTTCCATCTCCCTCTGTCCTCCGCTATTCTCTTGAGTTCTGCCAGTCCTTTTCCCGTCCACTGTTTTAAGTCGTCTTTCCACTGTCTCCGCGGTCTACCTATGCCCCTTTCGCCTTCAACGTTTCCCTCGATCAGTGCTTTCGCCATTCCATTTCTCCTCACTTGGTGTCCGAAGTATTTCAGCTTCTTCCTCATGATTACCTCCATTACTGGCTCCGGCCTGCCGCCCAAGATCGCTATCACTTTATTCCAGACGTACTCGTTTGTTCTCTTCTCCTTCCATGTGATTTCACCTTCGCATCCTTTTTTAGTTATTTGACCTTGACTGTATCTGAATGAAGTCAGATGGTAAGAAATACTCTGATCATGCTTTAGTGTTTTTGGTCACAGCAACATCTTTGTTTGGATTCCTCTTTATTCTTCAAATCCAGATCTAAAGGTTGATGTGTAAAAGAGAGATAGGGGCAATTGTAACAAATTCTATGTTGTATGTTTGTCATTTATAGATTGACATGGAATACTCATAGGAGTTCATTTTTAAGTCAGTTGTAACACGCATTATGTGTGTTTCTTTTATTTTCTATTAACCCAAAGGGAACTACTACAAATCCAGGCCTATATTTTTCGTTATGTAGATTTGAATTGATACAAAGGTTTGTAAATTTTACTCAGTGTGTAACTCACTTTTGACAGTAATTATGTAGAAATAATAATATTATCATTACACTGGAAAACATTATACAATAAGTAGAAATTTGACATTACTTTTTAAGTTACTTTTCACCTAGGAGTAGGTTTGACAAATGACTTCGAGTTATTATATGAGAACACCAGTATATTCCCATTAAAACCCTTGCTGAATGCATCGATAAAATTATTTCTTCATGGAAAGCTGATTGGCTATCCATAAGGGTGATCAGAAATTTATAATGTACTTGATATTTTTAAGACCTGTTGCCATATGTAGGTATGTTATATTCTCAGTTGCAGAAGGTCAGCGTTGATTCATTAAATGGGGTAATAAAAGCTTATTTGAGGTAACAAATAGCCGGGGGTGGGGGCAAGTTAAAAAGTATGGAATTCAAACAGAGCATAGGCAAAGAAAAAAGTTGGACTTTCAGAACATAGTAGAGTATTGCGGGAAGTATCACTCCACACAGGTTCAGAAACCATCTTCTTGCAGCCAAGTTGGTCTGTGCAAGTCAATTTGTGGAGTACTGAAAAGCTTTTCCCAAGGGAATATTAAAACGACTTTGAAAACTATTTTGGTGATGTAATAGAACTATAAAACTACACGAAATATCAAATACAATTTAATACTCAAAAGCTCTTTTCGTCTGACACTCTTCAAAGTGAAAAATCGTATGAGTATGAAATTGTAAAAGGAATCCATGAAACTTATACTAAGTGCTAGTAATACCATAGTGCAAGTACTTCTACAAGAAAGATCGGAGTTGTTTTCGATCAATACATAACCGCGTCTTGAGCAGGTGAGTTCTATTTGCCAGTCTTCTTTGTTTAAGTTGAGACGGTTGGAAAAATCCAAAGTATATAAACGAAAAATCCACTGAAATTCTTGTTCTCGCTTTCATTATATCATAGCGGACAGTTGCAACTGGGTATATGGCATCAATAAGAATTTTTACATAAACTTCAATACATACAAAATTCAAGAAATGTGATCACGTTAATTCAGCTTTCAAAGAACTGCACCGGCGTCCAACAGAAATGCGTATATATATTTAAAATTGTACTTGAATATTGCACTTGGATATATCTGTAACATGATAAGTAAATGCACACCCTCTAGATAATTACGGCATACGTTTACAAATCGTCTCGGAGTGCCTGAGTCTAAAACGAAAGCCTACGGTGACAGGGCTTTCAGAGTTGCTGTACCTACGTTATGGAAGTAACTTCCAAAATGCATTACTGTCGTAGCTAATATGAACAGTTTCAAACAAATAGTAAAAATACAACTATTTTGTGTATCATTTAATTTGGGTTTTATATAGAATTAACAGTTTTCCATTATTTCCTTTATGTAACATAATAATTAGATAACTAGAATTCCCATTATTAGAATTTTTGTAAAAAACTTAGAGACAAGGAAATAAGTGCTATAGAAATAGAGTCATTTACCATACAATTGCCAATACAATTTCTTATCTTCTATCTTCCATTTGATTATTATATAAAAACGAAGGAGTCATCAGTAAAATTATTTAAGGTTAGGATACACGAGTATAATTCAGTTAAATAATCTGCTACGATACGGTTCCAAGTGCTTTGTTTTCCAAAGGTAAAGGTATCAATACGATCTGTTCTTGCTTCAGTTCTATTTTCCCACACGAAATTGCATCTAGACACTTCTCTAGACAATTTATAGCTGTATCTTATTTCTAAAAATAATCAAACAGAAAAAATTGTTTCTTCAAAGATCCTAATGGAATTGATAGGGTAATTCATCTACATCTAATGATCAAAGGTGACTACCACGTCACGTAAACACCATGGTTACAGAGAGGTGGGGGAGTAGGGAAGTGTATTTTTAAAAGTATCTTTTCATTCTGGCTTGTTCTTAGGTGTGCCCAAGTGCATAGAGATAGGGTGGTCGCTTGATGTAAACTTAACACTGAGCTTCTAGGCCATAGATCATACCATTAAAACCAGCTACCAATTATTAGCTAGGAGTTTACACTTATAAACGCTGTTAATTCAAAAGTTTGTTGATGGTACAGAATAATAAAACTGCACGAAATAGCGAATTCATTTTGCACTAAAAGCTTTTTTCGTCTGACACTCCTCAGAGTACAATTCGTCAGAAAATAACCGAAAGGGAATCAACGAAATTATTT
>JAAAKL020009905.1:0-14755 GCA_010016065.2 Carybdea cf. marsupialis auct. non (Linnaeus, 1758)
TATTTATCACTCAGGGTAAATCCTATGTCTTTAAATATCATTTATTACTGAGGGTAAATCCTATGTCTTTAAATATTATTTATCACTCAGGGTAAATCCTATGTCTTTAAATATCATTTATTACTGAGGGTAAATCCTATGTCTTTAAATATTGTTTATTGCTGGGGGTAAATTCTATGTCTATAAATTTTAAGGTCTTAAGTCTTGTAAACCAGTTATCTCGTTTTATAATGGATCATTGGCGTCAGATTATTTAAAACATCTCTTTTCATTCCTAGCCAGGTGAGTACCTACGGGGAATCATGGAGGAGCTTAGATGATTACATACAATTTAGATGGGACTATAATTCGGATTTACATTTCTACTGGTCTTCTAGTGATTTAGAAAAGGGGAACTCTGTAATACTGCACTAGCCACTCATCCGTTAAAAATCCAAAACTAAAAAAAATATTTCAAATATAAGTTGTAGCTTTGTAACTTTTATCTGTGGAGTATTAACGGATGTGTGGCTAGTGCAATATTACAGAGTAGCCCTTGGACATCACTAGAAGACCTGTAGAAATGTAAATCCGAATTATAGTCCCATCTAAATTGCATTTAATCATTACGTTGTAGTTTGTCACTGTAGACGTAATGAGAACCGTAACTTTAAATAGATTTGTTTTCGTGGCTCATTTTGTACATGACGTTTATGAGGGCCTAAAGCCAGCTGACGACATCATGCAGTCAGGAACATGCTCCAAGGTGACTGGTTATCAGATAGTGAGGAAGACCATTCAAACTATAAACACTTCAAAGGAACGGTAAACTATATGAACTGAAAAAATGCAAGTAGAAACTGGCAAGGACAATTGCAGTGGGGCGTGTCATGTCATCGAAGTCAAAATGAACTCGAATGGCTCCTGAATACCCAGAGTTTTCAATACAACAGCCTCGAAGAGCGAAGAGCGAAGCAGCACGGAGCGAAGAGCGAAAGCAGCCTCGGAATCGAAGAGCAGACGCTCACCTCTACGTAGTTGAAAGCACTCGCTTGGGTAAAAACGAGTTTGAGTTGAGATTTTGAATGCAACTCTATCGTATAGATCAGTGCATTGTAGAGATGTTCCCCAAATTATTTCGATATATTGACAAATTATTTTTGATTCTATGGCAGATTTTAACTGGTCAGTGCGCCATAAAATCGAAGTGTCAAATGATATATTGGAACAATACTTTGATTGTCTATATCACTTGAGTGTTTCCGAGGAATATAGTATCAAGTACCAAATGTTAATGCATTCCTAGTATATCGTTGGCTATTGCTGAATCTTCTGCTACGTAGGACTCAACCCTCTCTGTTCTGTCATGTCTTTCTACACATAGGAGATATATCAATCAGGCTTCAGCACTCACTGAGTTACAATTGTTTCAAGGACACAGGAACAGACATCAGTTTGAAGCTGCCATGACAACCTAAATACTAGGGTCCTACTCTACCGCGCAATAGACTCCTTGTTACTAGAAGTTAAAGTTTACCTCCAGTGGTTAGAAATTTTTGGATATTTTGTTCATTTCTTTTAAAGAAATCGAACTGCTACGTTAGTTTTCGTCTTACGTACAATTTTCCGTAGTTATATGTTATTCTTTAACGAACGCTTCCAGAACGAGGCAATTTTTAACGTCATAAGGTATCAAAGTATCAATTTTACATTACATTACAATGCTCTATATTGTAATGCAATTTACAAAATCACCATAAAATACTGTTTCATACTAGACTACGACATGCTTTAGGCAGACGTGCCCTTCTCTGAATAATACTCCCTAATAATGCTTTGTACTTTTGAATACTAAACCGATATTGAAACATTCTTAAAGTACACCTCCAGTGGTCAGAAATTTTTTGATATTTTGCTCATTTTGTTTAAAGGAACCGAACTTTCACGTTAGTTTTGGTCTCACGTACCATTTTCCGTAGTTATACATGATTCTTTAACGTCATTTTTCCAGAACGAGGCAATTTTTTGCGTCATTGGGGACACATCTGACATCATAAGGAACAGGGAAGATCAGTTGTCGATGCTGAAAAATTCAGTACGAGGCGATCATGTCGGTAGCCAGCAGTGCAGGTTTGAGCTCTTTTACACTGTTTTACGTGAAGTACACTCAACGTGCGGCAAAAGAATAGACGAAGTCTTTTCAGGTCAGTACAATAAACTAAATATCAATGCATTTCTGACCTCTGGAGGTACACTGGAGGCCTTACAAATTTCTGTTCTGATTAAGGTATCAGCCTTGAATTTTTTTTTTCCAGTGTTTAAAGCTCCTCCGATGCATACATGATTCAAAATTCCACGAATGAAGGTGCAAAGGGAACCGTAGGTAGACATGTGCAGCTACTCACCGTCAGTCAATCCTAGTGTGTAGTCACACTGATACTTAACAGAAAGGACGAAAGAACTCGTTCGTTAGCCGAATTGGAACGATTGTATAACCTTTATTCTGATAGTTTGACAAAATTACAGGCAGATACTGAAGTTATCCGAAATCTTCGAGACTTCGAAGATTCTTTGGAAACAAGGCTGCGTGGGTGAAGAGCTCCATCACCCCATCTACATGGTAATTTTTCATCACAGACTGTATTATGCCTGGCGATGTCCAGGTCCAAAACTGAGAAGATTTCCATGAAACATAAGATATGATTCTGTTAGTAGCTAAAGAGTTTACTGTTTAATTTAAGCCTATGACTAGCAGTTCTTACCAAGAATTACCGGAAGGACAGTCTTCAATTGTACAGACTACAGCTTGAAAAAAAATACCAATCATTGTCTCAAGCATAAAAACGTCAAGCGAGTAGATTTACTTAATTATTCCACTTGTTGTTATAGACCTAAAAGTTCTCCTGAATAATCTGGCATTTGTAAAAAAGCTTTTAAAGGCTATCAAAATGCATTTATCCTGATATGGCTTATCACTCATTTTCTGGTTTGTGTAATATGGTAACAGATAGGCCCCCCTAAATATGGGATTAGCCTCCCATTTTTCTTATCCGATTTTCTGTTCTAGCTACGGGCCTATTACTAACATTTTCAGTAGTTTAATCCATAGTTTAGCTATTTTCATTTTGCATACAGGCTACTTGTTGGATTTTACTAAAATTTTACATATGTGATGATGATATGAGATAATACATCGTATATATCACTTGAATTAGCGTAAAACTATATGTGACGCACATTGATTGAGGCTTCATTCTTGAAAGTCTTCTGATAAGCTAAGATTATAATCCATCGGGTCAAAATAAATCACTTACCTCCGACAATTAGCCAGTAGGCTTATAGGAGAATTCTCCAGGTATTTTTATTCTGGAATTGTGCGTAGATATGAATACGCAGTAAAGGTTTCATGCAAAGTAACTTTGATGCATCAAGGATCAAAGAACGGACACGTTTTAAATTATAACATGGAATGTAAGCAAAATCTCCAGGATGTCCTTGCTGCAAGTGTAGTGTGAGGTGCGGAATACGAGGTGCAGAATACAACGTGCAGAATGCGAGGTGCCGAATACGAGGTGAGGAATGCGAGGTGCGGAATACGAAGTGCGAAATATGCAGTGCGGAAGGCGAGGTGCGGAATGCGGAGTGCGGAAGATGTCGCAGACTTTTGCGTGGTAAGTATAAACCGCGTGTCAGGAGAAAAGTGGAACAACCAAAGTAAAAGTATGAAAAATCATCAATGTATCCCTGGCTGAAGAAGTGAGGAAAGTGTGAAGCACTCATCTAAACCTTTGAGAACGTTGTAGTTGATAAGATTTAGAAATAGTTTGAAACGAAAGTCATCTGAAACTATGAAAACATTTTTCAGATGAAATACTCTTGTTGTTTACTAGACACTGTTTTTAAACAGAGCATACAAAAAAAAGATCAAGAAAAAGATAATGCTGTTGGAGATGCCCTGGGTCCTTCATGTGGCTACGATAAGAGATCGAAGACTTGCAAAGCATAAATGAACAGTAAGTGAGCTATGGATAAAGGTCTCAGCATGAACGGTATGGAGGGTTTCAGAATACTTTTACAAGCGATATAAAGTCATTGGAGATTGGTGTGGAAAGCTGGAAAATGTAAAAATGGTGGAATACTCCCACTAGGGATGATTGTAATGCTTTTAGACAAAAGATGGTGAAGCATGTAACACTGACACACACCCTGATATCACAAGACAATAATCAAGTGACTTCAAGTGCCCAACAGTAGTCGAAATGTGAAGTATGCAGTCGCTTCCTTCTATGAAGAGAAGGTCTAGTAAACCTTCTCAAATCTCATAGAAAAAAACCAAAATCAGTCAATATACTTATGATGGAGCACTGTTTAAAATGTCTGCGAAGGTACATCTCTCTCCACTATGGCTTAGTTTGTAACTAAGCCGGTGTCCTGTAAAGACATCTAAAGATACACAGGGATAGGTACATGTGTTGCCTCTACAGATGACCTTGGAAGACTTACGCTGGTCCAAAGAAACACTTGCAATCAGATGGTCGTTCACTGATCAAGGAAAAATATGTATACATATATAATAAACGCTTATATCGCTAATGTACATTAAGATGCCCCCCCGTACCCATCATGTCTCTATTTCCTCAAAAAAGGGACGCCAAAGAAATTTAAACTGAAAGGATAGGTTTCTCCCTAAGTTTCGTATTATTGTGTCATGACTTCTGCCTGCTTGTCCGGTTCAATGATTGCAGGAAAACAGCAGACCAATGTTACTGAATGAAATGATATTTGAAATGCTACAGATAGTGAAACACGTGTAAGAAAGGCAAGTAGAGTCATAAATACAGGGGAGCAATTGGGCTCTAAAAATCTTTATAAAATGCCTCTTTCCTGTATCTCGTACGATGCTTCGAAATGAAAAGACCATCGTACAGTGGTATCTTTCATATGAACATAGTTTAATGTTGCAATTTAGACAGCAGACTTCAAATGATCAATAACAACTTGAAGAAATTCGAAAGGTAAAGTTCTAAATATCATGAAATCAGGTCAAAATCTTTGCAACAAATTTACATCAAAAGCAGTTGTATCCATTTGGGGTCTGATTATGTATCAACGGGTACATTCTTTCTTTCCCTGTAAGACACTGATTTGCGACTTGAAAGCCAAATTTTTTCTGTTTCGTTTGAGTTCCCTGGACTTGGTGCCCGTCCATTGATACTAATGAAGGGCTATCAGGTTTACATAGCGATACGAGAGGTAGTTGAAGTACACACTAGATTTACTTATGGAAAGCCTCTCTTTGCCTCTGGAAATTGTATACAAAATTTCTCGCATTAGCGTTTCATTGAATACTTAAGGATGGTTCCATGATCTCGAAAGGGACATGGCTAAATTTTTGCTTGAAACACGGTAACCATCGCACATTATTGTCATGACCTTTTAATCTTCCTGCCAGGGAGGGACCTTGTACCTCAAAAAACAATTAACATGGATCGGGGATTTCTAGTTCTTTCAATGTCTCTTCACACCTTGGATTACAAATTGTACTTTTGATACTTTATGAGTGCTGGCAAAAATTGAAGTTTGCTGAATAGGAAATACCAAATTCTTCTTATAAATGTATATGAGGCAACGCAAATACCCAAGCGGATCCTTCAAAGGAATATCTTTCCTCTTCCTAAGATAACTTGGCACTTTTCCAGATACCCCCACCGCCTCATTCAGAGACAGAATCGCAGTTTTGAACAATAGTGGTGGGGGGGTATCTGGAAAAGTACCGATGATTTAATCTAATAAAGCCTATTAACCGTGCATTTCAGGCAGCGATTTGCCCTTATGTTGCTTAAGTAGAATTTCTTCAATAAAAGTGACAAAATGGATATTCAAGTAAGACTATCTCTTGCAATTGCAACATCTTCAATAGACTCTTCGGTTGTTACTATTGCAGCCATTCCCTAAATATAGAGCGTCCAACCAGATTATCCTCGGTAAGGGTACTGAAATGCTGGTTAAACGACGGAGATGTACACCATCAAGTATCAATCGCTTTGCAGGTCAAGGGTACCATATGGATTGTAAATTACGTCCCAATCTTTTCAAACTCGACATCCTGCTCTAGTTGAGATGTCTTTAAGTTCTCGTTATAAGCTGAGAGAGGAAAAATAGACACTGTAGAGTTTTGGCGATTATAACCTCCATGTAAAGGAGACTCGTAATTGACTCCCTGGTATCTGAAGTAGATCGTTCTAACCGAAAGTAAATGCAGTACGGAATCGTTAGGGTAGGAAACTGTTTCTTTAATTTTTTCCAACCCTACTTTTGACACCAATCATTATTTATGCACTATCATGCAAATTTATGAGACCCGTCCCCCCACCCCACCCATTTCATCGGAAAAAATAAATCTCATTGGATTGTCGATTCCACGATCTGGAGTTACTGGACGCCCTCACAAAATCATATTCTGAATCATGAGACATGACAGGCAGACAAAACTTTCTTTAAATTTTGACGATGCGTGAAAATCCATTCCAAGTTTGAAGGGATTGCTTCTGGTCTTAAGAATTGCACTTTTCATGATCTTTCGAGAAAGTTTGTAGTGACGTAATATCCAAACAATAGACATTCGAAATTTCTCGGTGGAAAAGCAACGCACGTTGCACAATTGCCCAGACCGTGGGTTCGATTCCCCCGTGGTACCACGATTTTTCATCCTCGAGATTTTATAACAACGATGTCGCCATGCTGTCCTTGCAAATGGTGACCCGGGACAAGAACACGCTCCTGCAACACAAGACCCAGCTTGACTCTACAAACGCACACACACACACTCTCTAACCCACGACGCCTGCAACTCATCTGACACTTCAATGGAGTCGGGTTAACAGAGACACACAAACTATCGAGTCTTATGTATTCACCTCCAGCAGGGGGATGTGCACTGACGCAATATGCAAATAATAAACATCCCAAATTTCTCTCTCTCGTCGGTGTGGGGACTTAGTTTAGTGGAAAAGCATCACACCCAGCGCAATTGTGGAGATTGTGGGTTCGATTCCCCGTGGTCCCACGATTTTTCACCTTCGAGATTTTATAACATCCCTGTCACCATTCTGTCCTTATAAGATCAACGATTTTGATATATTACGCCTGATTTGTCACTGATGGTCACGTGGATTGGCTCTCGTTTTATACCTACAACCCTGCTCAAAGTATTATATAGGATCGGATAGTTATAATATTATATTATGGTAATAAATGGTGACGTGATATTCGGTTCATTTGCAACTATGGTAAATATTCCAATGTCCATTAATCCGGTTAATTATGATTAAAATCGGGTGATTGTGTGATTAAAATTGACACCAGTTTAAAGCTGACGGGGGCTTTATGGTAACCAGGGGGTGAAGTATAGTTCCTTGTGGGGTACTTGTAGGCCTACCATCAAAATCTTCCAAGGCTTGACCTGTATGTAGCTATGAGTTAACAGTAAGGGACGTAGTGAATCATAGTCAAGTACCCGCTCCCTTTATTCATCTATACTTGTTGCAAAAGTTTCACCCTCCAGGTGTTTAAAATGTTGGCAAGTATCTAGTGTTAATTTCTTCACACGCCAACTATTGTATAGTCTTCTCATAATGTTTGGAATAACTCTGTCTATACACTTTTACATCATTGATAGGTATTTATGAACTGTAACTATAATTTTTAATAAGAATATTTGTGTATGTTTTACAAACGATAATATTTTGGGCCCTGCCACGCTCCTGCTTGCAGTTCAATGATCTCGTTCCACCATTTACACGTTGTCGATCAACACAAATATTGACTGCTTGCACTGTCCTCGCTTTGACTTCGCGGTTGAACGAAAATTCGCTGTTGCCATTCTCGATGATCGCAATCGAACTTAAGAAAATGAAATGTTAGATGACCTTTGTTTGGGATTGTCTAGGCAAGCCAAAGTGACTGGTTACCTTTCTTTCGGTAGCAAATCCTTGCCATTTGTCACCAAATGTCTCTCTTGAGTTTGGAAAAGATAGAGTTGGATCGCGCGTTTTAACAAGAGCGTAGATATTTGCTTCGTCGTTGACGTGACAGGGAGATCAGAAAGCTATCGTCTTGCAGGGACTCCAGGATATTTTGTTGGAACTCTGTTTTGGATCAAGACAAGTGCTTATTGATTCTATTTGTTTGCACGGATCTTCTAGTCTTGAAATTGTGTTTTAATGGCACTGATCGTCCCTTAGTTCTACATTTGATCCGCGTGTATTTGATCAATTCTGTCAGACTGGGTTTATTTTCCACCAACGGCGACACAGTTGTAATAGGAGTCCTCCTCTTCAGGTCGTGAAGATCGCCTAACAAGCTCAAGTTCCAGCCGAGATGGAGTGGTTTCAGTAAATCACACAACTCGACTCGGTATTTCGCACGGTTTTAGCACTTAAGTTTACTTGGATGCAATGTTTTAATGTAACTCAAGAACGGAGAAATCTTGCCAACTTTATCGTTTGCCATCGAACTGTTTTACCTTGTTTGCTTAGGGTTTTAAAAACACTAGGTTCGCTTGGACGACGGATTCATTGGGATAAATTGGCCTGAGAAGCCATTTGCATTAGCGCTCGTCTTTTACCCAGGATAGCGGATACGAATAAACCTATCGTTCTTATGCGTTTGATCTGTAATAGAACAGTATCGATTTAAGGCCCAAATCGGCCATCAAACTTGGTGGGAAACTTGGACCAGCCAAGATGGATGACAGCATCAATGACTCCGAAGGTAAGTTTGTTCGTGATATTTGATCTGCATCTCCTTTGTTGGCTTCCAACATTGACCGAACTCAGGTTTCTTTCCAAACCGCCATCACTTTCTTGGCTATATGAAGTTAGCATCACAGTACACGTAGGCACACGTTCTTATTTGTAGTTGAAGTGTTGGGTACCTTTAGAGGTTACTTGTGATGACCAAAATCGTTACATGAACCGAAAATGACTGAATTCCGCAAAGCGATTTAGCAGGTGATTTCTGGAATTGTTCGTAAACTGTGTAAAACGTCTTGTTGCTCTCCTATGCCTTCGAATGTTCTTATCTTTAATTCAAAACGAAGACAGAAGTTATTGTTTGTTTAGGCCAAATGATAACGAGTTGCATATTTTTCAATAAATCCTAAGCCGTTTAGGGTGACATGATTGCTCAGTATGTGTTGCAGTAATGGCGTTAATCACAGTTACATAAAAATTGCGAACGGGCAAGATCGCGGTTTTAAAGATTTCCTTTATAAAAGTTGACAATTTAACTGTGAGAAAGTTTGATTATGCATAGTTGTTTCCCGTAATCCAATTAGAGATGTTGTTGTAAGATATAGTTTCAAGACGTACAAATTCGCAGATACTTCCTAAATTTATCACTATGTTATGGTACTGTATTTGTATATCATTATTATGGTGGCTGTCATATGAAGGGGGTGGGGGCAAGGAGACAATAAGAAAGATACATTGACCGGTCTTAGTCATCGCTGTTAACGGTAAGCTTGCATAGTATGTTGTTTCAACTGCAGCCGAACAAGAGGATTTCTGCCATGCTGCCTTATTGAAACGTTTTATTAATATTGAGTACATGCAACTTACGATAGTCGTTTTATTTCGCGGTTAATTCTTTTCTGGGTTTTTGTAATGTAAACAGAGCAAATGGTCCTTGCAGGTAACATTGTAAACAAAGCAACATCTTTTAAGATTCCATCTATCCTGCGTCTATGTGGGTCTTTTTTTCTGTCAACAACAAACCGAACACGAAGTACTGTTGCTACAACGTGAGCATAAAAGAAGAGAGTGGCCCATAAACAAGCGTTCGCATAAACCTGAACAGCAAGGGAATTCGTGACTATTCAGAAAAGACCTAAGATTGTCGCACAAATGATTTACTCATATAAGACTTAAGTTTTCAGTTATTGTGGATGCTTGTAAAATTTGAGGGGATGCCAGGTTAATGATGAAAAAGGTCGGCTGTATCCTACGGATAAATATTTTCTTTCGGAGTGTCATGAATTGTTTATTCATAATGCCCTCAGATGGTTCGCATGGGTACAGTGGGGAGGTTTGCTGATCTGGAGGGTTTAAGAACTCCAAAGATGGAAATATTGCGGTTATTCAAAGGGATCTTAGGACGTCCTACACTTGGACCTTAACTAAAATTATTCTTACTTTGTATTGGGTACATCAGTTATTGAGCCCAGAGCTACTCTTGGGGCTGGAGATCAGTCAGAATGGCCAACAGGGTATAAGGACCCAATATGTAAGTTTAAGGAATAAAAATTTCGAGGACATGATTCTTTTTTTATTTCTAAGCATGGTGCATATAAGAATGTTTTGGAACTTGTCACTTCTTATGCACCTGTGTAAGTATTCCTCAGATCATCTTATTGAATAGCCCTCTAAGGTTTTCTGTAAGTTAGAGAGCACGTTTATCCCTGTGTTCTCAACCTATGGGGTGGCGTAGATCGTTTTGTTCTAGCTCTGTATGGTGTATTTCTTGTATTCCAACACGCTGATTGTCACCTGATTTTGACTAGTGCTTTGGAGTGTGGCGAAAATAATGCCACAGCAAGCTTGAAGTTGAATAGACATTTTCCAGGGATTCATGAAGCAAATTAAAAACGGATATTCTCCACTTGATAGGTAGACATCAAGTATGCAATCTTACGTAGTGTTATAAAGTCAGCTTAAGTTGTTGCTGTCTAGTAATTAGACCAATCTATAAGATTCTGATGGATATTCCTTCAGGATAGACGATTGATTTGATAATTTAGCCTCCTTTGTGGCAGTCTGTTGATAATTTTTAGTATGTTTTTTTATTAATGTGCGCTCACATTTTTATTACAGTCTTGCAATATATCTATGTGGTTCCTTCGAGATCAGTGACTGTGAAAGTGTTATTTCTATAAGTTGATGCATGTAAGAACTTAAATTCTTAAAAAAGAAAACATTCAATATATAACAAGGGTTCGCGGAAAGCCAAGTCGACTTGTGACTGGTTATATATTATCCTAGCATGTACTGAAGTTTAAGCATCTATAATTTCCGAGAGCACCACATCCTAAGCTGCTGCACGTTCTATAAGTCTTTGAATTTAAAATCGCTGTAAAAGATTCCTAATCGTCTCTTCTTGACTCTGTATTAGATGAATAACACCTGCTCCCAATAGTTTTACAGGTTTTTATTTTTGCAGGATTTTTTGACAAGATATCTACATTTCATTTCATGATCATTGTTAACTGCCGTTACGTCACATTGGTAGCTTGCTTGCTTTCCGAAATCTTGTATACAAATGAGTAATGTCTTAACCAATGTACGCAATTTTTAAATATGAATCCTCCTTCCGTAAAAATTTGTAGCCCCAAGAACTCTGAAAATGAAGAGTACCCGTATCTTATGAATGACAGTGACTCTCAGTTTTTAATATCTATTTGGAATCTATCAGATTTCTTTATCAAGCGAAAAGGAGAGCGGGGGTATAGGAAGTTTGCCAAGTGTGTCCAGATGTGGTGTCTAGCACTTTTGTCTCGGATCTAAGGATCGAAATTCACCGGAGACGATACTATTAGGCACTATAACACTTCGAAATATTAAGAGCCATTTAATACCGTTGTATCAATTTATCTTATTCCCCCTATAATAATCACTTGACTACGGGACAAAACGATTTAGTAGGTGCTAGGTTTTTGAGAGACGTGTAAGACGTAATTTCAAAATGATTTGCGGCTGAAATTGAGCAGCCAGAAGACCGAGGCTGGAATATTTATATCAAAACGATTAATACAAGTTCTTCCAACTGTCACTTTCCAAATGTAAATGCCTGTTGATAATTAGAACTATAACATCCTAATTATTCTATAGCAGATGAATAATATTACAGTAGCGTTTTGTTTAACCACTAGAACGGTATTGTACTGGTAAAGCACAGCTCGATTGAATGTCACGTCGAAAGTGCGAATGAATGGATTGTTTATTATGGCGATACCACTGTTCTGTGATGATACTTCAATGTTGACAGTCACCTTGTCAAAGGCGAAGTGTGAATTAAATGATAAGATTCAACCTGAGACAGCCGCCATTGCCGTCTTCGAGAACACTTCCATTGGTATTGAGAACAGCAAGAATGGCTGTCAGGCAGTTCAAGGATATCCAAGATCGATCTGAGATGTCAACTTTTACCGTTTCTTTAGAGTAAAAGATTATTAGTATAGTTTAGTTTGTCAACAGCTAAGCAACCATAGAAAAATTTTCAAATGCGGTGCCATTTTATTCGTGAACAACAAACCCTTTCAGTATTAAACAAAAGGCCAGAGAGACATAACTGTTCGGATTGTGAGAGATAGACACCACCTTAAGCTGGACTCAGCCATTTGTCAGTCACCTTAAGATCACTAAAATTGTCTTAAATTGCTGAAAGCCATTAACTTCTTGAAAGTTACGGGAAGACGTATTAATGAGATATAGCACTGCAGTGTTTAAAGTAAACCTTGCTGGATGGAAATCACTTCCTCGATGCAGAACGGCTGAACTATTTCAAATACTTTGAAATAGACGTGGTTATCTTTATAATTGCTCTGTTATGATCATGTTGTGCACGAGTACTCTAAAGCTTGTGCAAATCAAAATACTGGTATAAGCCCGAAATGGAATTTTTCAAGTACTAACGTAATACAGTCTCGTGAGCGTATGGGCTGTAAAACTTTGATAAGGGAAGACGAGAAGACGAGAGATGGGTACCACCAAAACCTTCACTTACTACTGACTGTTGACATTTTAGATGTCCATTTCATGAAAATATCCGAGTTGCAGGGTCAGTTTTACTCTGATACCCAACTGCGGAGATTCTTAACCACTGCTAAATTGCTAGTCCCTTGCCTCCTAGTATTACCCACAACAAAGTACATTCCATTCTACTGATGTAACTACTGAATGTCACCTTGTAATCATTGTTATACAACGTTTAGGCTCGATGTCAGTGACTTCATAAGAAACTTTGTTGTTGTCTATCAAGGAGACTCGTATCACAGGCGCACACAGTCAAATTTATAAGAATGCGTGAACAGGAAGCAGGTATAAATCTGCTTGGTAGACATTTTTGGATACTCTTCTTCTCAGGGTGCGTTGAGTCACACACCGATGTTAATCATATTTCCTTTCTTGGAAAGTTTAATTCACCCAGCACATGATCTTTTGCAATATCTACGCTATTGCACCCAATGTTTTCTTTTTTAGAAAGCTCTTATTTGCGTAACGGTTCATTTGCAGTATTAGGATGAAGTATTACCCCTTTGATACGTCACATCATCTACCCTCCCAGGCTGTCATACTCCAATGGATTTACCCCGCATTAAGAATCGTCTTTGCCGTGTGATGACGTCGGTATTAATCACACATACAATGATCGCTTCTCCTAATGCCAACCTCAATACAGAAGGTGGGTTGTTTAGAAGTGCCATTGAAAAAGTAAACAATAAGTTGTGAGTCAGGAAGGGTGTGCAGGTTTTTTGTCGTGGTGATTTCAAGGTCATGAACCCACGAAACAGGTAACGCATTTTCTTATAATGGCGACCAAGTCTCTCAGACAGCAGGTTGTGAACACAGCACATTTTCCGGGAACTCGAGAATGAACTGTGTTTTCAAATGTGCCATTAGATATCAAGGTTCGAGTTTTCCCTCACCTCCTGTTGGTGATTTTTCCGCTCAGCGCAGCTTCCCAGTGTTGACTTTTAATGTCTACGATATTTGTTGTGAAGTTGAACAATCTGGTGGTGACGTTGGAAGTCAATCAAAGTTGGGCATGTTAAGCAAATACTCTTGAAAGAACAATTAAGCCAGGGTGTAGATTTTGTTGACATTTGGGAATTGGGTTTTGATGTGTTGAACCTGTCGTCGTTATTGTTGTCAGAAGGAATCGTTTGACTCCTTAGTGAATGCTATTTCAGTAAAATTATTCAACAGAGATAACTGTAACATTGTGTCGCCTTCTCAAGTTTCTTGCAGTGGGGATATTTTTATTTCGTGTTTGAAAGGTGCTGTGGGTACACTGACGTGGGAAAAAGATTTAAGGATTTAACGGGTATAATTTGCGCTTATTTTACAAATGAAAACGTCCGTTTATATTTCTGTGGCAGCAAGCTGGAACTTTTTCTTGCAAAATGCGTGGCTCGCTGTTGTGTTTCAAATCTTGTCACACTAACTTGTTAATCTGAGATACGCTACACAGACTAATTTTTAAATTCCAGACAATCGAGCCCCATAACTTTCATCGATGCGTAATAGCGTTAAAGGAATCGAGGCACTGGAGGCCATAGATTTGTTTTGAACTCCCTGTTACAGTCTCTTCAGTCCCCGATGTCATGATCGGGAGTCAAGCGTGCGAAGGAAAATGGTGAACAAGTGTATATTTCTGACGTCATAGCTATCTTTGGTCCAGAAAGTAATTTTATATCGGCCACCTTGAATACCTTCTCGTCGAATTGCAGATTGAAGTTGCAAACATTTTGAATGCCTTTTAGATTGTGTCCATGTATGCCGTATGCGCTTCTTAATCGATTCATTTCTCACAAATTAAAATCACAACCTTTAATTCATGGATATATCATTCATTATCGGGGGGCTTTAGTGATCTTGAGGTTGCTAACGGGGATTGGGACGATGTAGACAGATTAACTTGTTGTATGTGAAGCTCTTCTCTGGGCACTCACTCGTGGGGGGGGGGGGGGGGGGATAGAATTGTGGGGCTATTTCAAAAA